>JAIOUR010776076.1:0-14149 GCA_020711275.1 Calotes versicolor
TATTTTGTCCACACTGTGCATATTTTATAAACTTCGATTAGGTCCCCTCTTAGACGCCATTGCTCCAGAGTGAAGAGGCCCAGCTGCTGCAGCCTCAGATGGTAAGGGAGGTGTTGCAGTCCCCTAATCATTCTGGTTGTCCTCCTCTGCACTTTTTCCATTTCCACTATATCCTTCTGGAGGTATGGTGACCAGAACTAAACACAATGCTCCAGATGGGCCTCACCATAGATTTATAAAGAGGCAAAATGGCACTTGCTGACTTATTTTCTATACCAGAGGTGCCTACGCTTTTTCAGCATGCAAACTACTTATAAAATGACCAAGTCAAAATGATATACCTACTATAAAAATGCAAAACTTATATTTATTTTTAAATATATTGAGTATTCTTTATTTACTCTGCCTAGAGTAGATTTATATACTCCGCCTAGAGTAGATTTTGGTCTAGATAATGCGGAACACATATCAAATCAAATAAATAAATATTTGTACAATATATGTTCATGTACCTTGCATAACTGCACGAACCCACATTGCTCAATACAACTCTGTACCTTTTTGTCATTAACATTACCTGAAAGCAATTATTAAAAAATACTAAGAACAATCATAGAAAAATGATAGACTGTCTAGTAATTTGAACCAGTGAGATTATTTTCAAATTGGAGTTGTGTCCAATTTTGCTGGGAAAGGAAAACCGAGAAGGAGGAGAGAAAGGGAGGGGCTGAATAGGGAAGCTCATGATCTACCCACACTACCTTTGCGATCTACTGGTAGATCATGAGCTACTTATTGGGCACCCCTATTCTATAACCTTCCTAATGATCCCTAGCATTGAGCTTGCTTTTTTCACCCCTGCGGCACACTGGATTGACACTTTTATTGAGCTGTCCATCAGGGTACCAAGATCCCTTTCCTAGTTTGTTGCAGACAGCTCAGATCCCATCAGTTTCTACATATAATTGTTTTGTGGTTGTTGTTGTGCACCAACATGCATCACTCTGCACTTACTAATGTTGAAGCTCATTTGCCACTGGTTTGCCCACTCCCCCAGTCTTGAGAGATCCTTCTGGAGGTTCTTACAATCTCTCTCCATTTTTACTACCCTGTGTAATTTAGTGTTGTCAGCAATTTTGGCTTCCTTGCTATTTACTCCTACTTCCAGATCATTTACGAAGAGGTTGAAGAGCAGGGGTCCCAATACTGAACCTTGGGGACCCCGCTCTTTACTTCCCTCCATTTGGAGAAGTGTCCATTTAGTGCTACCCTCTGCTTCCTGTCCCTTAGCCAGTTGCTGATCCAGGACAAGACCTATCCCTTCATCCCATAACTGGCAAGTTTATTCAAGAGCCTTTGGTGTGGGACCTTGTCAGAAGCCTTCTGAAAGTCCAGATAAACAATGTCAACTGGATCTCCCTTATCCATGTGCTTATTAACCCTCTCAAAATATTCCAGATTAGTGAGGCATGATTTGCCCTTGCAAAAGCCATGCTGGCTCTCCTTCAGCAGCTCCTTCTCCTCTATGTGCCTATTAATTTTATTCTTTTAGTGCGTAGAAGGCAGAACCGAAGGGTTAACAGTGTGCGAGAGATTTCGGACTGCCTCCGCATTAGAAGGACGGGTCGGGTTTGCCGATTTGAACAACGGACAACTGAGCAAGGCGTCGATTTGTAAGGTAAAGAGAACAGCAAAAGGATGGAGTGGATAATAGACTCGAAGAGGCTGCAAATCAAAAGGGAATAAAAGAGACTCATAAGAAACTTTGAAACTTTTTGAAACAGAGAGAAGGGAGAAGCGAGGGGAGGAAACCGAAGAAGAAACGCACCCTAGAGGGGAACTTTATAAGATGTTACGGGGACAGATCCAACAGCGAATAGGAAAGTAAATCAACACTCTAAGATTTGTAAAGCTGTGGGAGGAACTCAAACAATTCTACCCTTTTAAGGTGCAAGATAATATCTACAATACTTACAGCCATATATTGATCCACGTGCTACCGAAAAGAGAGCGGTAAAGATTAGGGGTCTGAGAGAACGGAATAAGGGACTGGCAGCATTCTACTAAAGAAAAACGGAATAAAGGACTGGCAGTCTCTTAACAAAAGAAGTGTTTGCAATATAATAAGCGGAAAGCTGATGGAGAGAAGAGACTTTGTATATTATTCTTGAGGATTCTGTTCCTGCTCACAATTGCAGAAACCCATAATCGAGGAACTGAGATTCAAGCCTATATATTTGAACTGAGAATCAAGCCCATATATTTGAGACTGTGTCGCCCCTACGTCCTTTTTTTTTTTTTTTTTTGTTATTGTAGAAGGGGGAAGGGTTTGAGACAAGAGTGCTAAAGGGCTATAATTTAATATATTTATTACAATTGACCGGGAGGGGAAACTTGATTTATAGGGCGGGTACTATTTCTATGTTTTGAATTTTTTTTCTTTCTCTTTCTTTTCCCCTCTGTAAATGCCGGTAAATGTCTTCCTTTCTTGTTATAAGCTATCTTGATAACTCATTTTGAATTTAGTTATTTTGGGAATTACTCTACTATTGGGATTTAACTTGATCTGTTTGCCATATAGCACTAAGAGGAGAAGGATAGGAGAGTATTGATTGGAATGCATTTAGTAAGTTGAGAGATGAATGAATTTCTTGGTCAATTGATTGAAAGTGAAATATGATTAGATAACAATGAAGATATAAAAACAAGATATAGATAAGAAATAGATAATAATTAATAGATAAGAGTATATTTGTTTGAAGATTAGGGGGAATTAATGAATTAAGGATCTATTGAATATAGTAAATTACTGAATGATTAGGGTAAGATAATTTTGACAATTTATGAACTGTGCACATAAGTTTTAATTGATTTAAACGGATTTACAAACTAGATGATTAAGGAGTAGATGATATAGAGAAGTGAATAAGGGGGAAACAATTAAAATACACAAAGGAAGCGATATAGAGTAAGATATAAAGGGAGCTAAGCAATATGAGTACTCTGCCAACAAAAGGGGGTAAGAAATTAACCTCGGCTCCATCCTCGGCGAATGCCAGTCCAGTACAACAAAAATCAATACTGGAATTAATGACAAAGGAGACAATGACAAAAGAACAATCTGGCAAAGAACAAACAACAAAGGAACAGCCTGAGAAAGAACAAATAAGTAAAGAGATGCAAATGATTATGACAATGTTTGCAGAACTTAAAGCAGACATCAAAATAAATCAACAACGCACAGAGGAAAAAATAGACAAGATGCAACAAAAATTGGAAGAGACAATACAAAGAGTTGACCAACAAATGCAACAAGTAAATAAACAACTTAATGAATCTAAGGAGAAAATTCAGGGTAATACAAAGAAAATAGAGGAGTTGGAAAGTAAGCTAGCCTGTAATGAACAAAAAGTAGTAAAGCAAAAAGAAGGGATTCAAAAAACCCAAGAAGAGTTTAAAAACTTTAAGGATGCGGCATTATCCTTAGAAATGGATAAAGCGGCACATACTCTTCGATTTAGGAATATTCAAGAAAATGCTGAGTTAGACCTGACAGAAATGATGACCCAAGCATTAGCAGAAATGGTGGGCATAGAGGCAAAAGAAATGGAAAAGGAGATTGAACAAATTTATAGACTAAACTCAAGCTATGCAAAAATACACAAAATCCCCCGTGAAATTCATACAATTTTTGTGAGAAGGGTGATGAGGGACAAGATTCTAAGGTTATCTAATGAAAAACCATTAACTATACAAGGAAGGGAGGCAATAATTTTAAAGCAGATTCCTAGAAAAATTAGAGAAATTAGGAAGAAATACCGCTTCCTCACAGATAAACTAAATTTACAGAATATAAGTTTCAGATGGTTAGTGCCGGAGGGGTTACTAATAGACTGGCAGGGAAGAAAACATAGGATAGAAACAGTAGAAAAAGCGGAAGAATTCTATGAGAAATTTTTCACTGCAAAAGGGGAAGAATTAACGGCAAGAAAATTATACGAACAAAAAGGGAAAAGAGCAACATCATCACCAGAGGAAGAAACACCGGATTTAACGTCGGAGGAAAGGGAGGAACAGGATACAACGGAACTTGATATAGCGCTCGGGGCTAAAAGGAAGACCAGGGCTATTAACCCAGTTTATAAACATTAATGGAGGTGGATTTAAGTGTTTTCTCTGTAAATATTAACGGCCTGAACATCCCTACAAAAAGGAGAAAGATCTTGTTTAGATTAAAAAAAGTAAAAGCAGATATAATATGCGTTCAGGAGACACATATTAGGAAGCAAGATTATAAGCTGTTGGAGCACCCTAAACTAGGAAAACTCTTTTATGCAGCAGATGAGAATTGTAGAAAACGGGGGATAGCACTATACATTAAGCAGCAGATAGAGGCTAAGCTTATAAAAACAGATAAGGAAGGCAGGTTATTGATGGTGGAGATTAAAGTTGGATCAAAAAAAATTCTCTTGATTGCTATTTATGCACCAAATGGGCCGCAGGAAAAATATTTTGAAAGACTGTATCAAGACAATACGATAAGGGAATATGAACACGTCTGTTTGATGGGTGATTTGAACTCTATAGCTGATAAAGAGAGAGATTATAAAAAAGAGGGGAATAAGAAAAGTAAAAAGAGGGTTTTGCCAAGGACATTCTCACTCATGGCAGAAGAAATAGGTTTAAAAGATGTTTGGAGAGAGTTTAACCCAGAAAAGAGACAATTCACTTATTATTCGGCCTCACATAAATCATGGTCAAGGATTGATATGATTTGGATGACGAACGATTTAAGCAGAGGGATAAAAGAAATAGAGATTCTGCCTAATTTATGGGCAGATCACAATCCGATGACAATCAAATGGAAAGACCCGAAAAGTAAAAAAGGGAGATGGACCCTAAATACAGCAATATTGAAGGAAACTGAATTCTGTCAAAGAGCTAAGAAAGAAATGGAGATGTTTTTTAAAGAAAACATAACAAAAGATATTAGCATCCAGACAGTATGGGATACGGCTAAGTCGGTTTTTCGGGGACTAGCCATAGCATATAGTATAAGACAAAACAAGGTCCAAAAGGAGATATACAAGGAGATTAAGGACAAGTGTCAAAACCTGGAAAAAGAATTGGTAGAGAGGCCACATAAGGAAGAGAAAATAAGAAAGGAATTAACTTGGCTTAGACATCAGCAAAACATATTAGATACTGAGGAAATGGCGCGCCAAATTCAATTTAGCAAGCAGAAATATTTTGAAAACGCTAATAAACCAGGGAAATGGCTGGCGTATAAAATTAGAAAAGAACGAGAGAAAAAACAGATAAATAAAATAAAAGATGAAACAGGGTTAATACACACTAGCATAGAAGAAATCCAGAAAGTAGTTAGAAGCTTTTATAAAGAGTTATATGAAGAGAAAGGAATAGAGACGAGCAAGATCGCAGATTATTTAGAACAAACCAAAATATCAAAGATCACGGAGGAAGAGAGGATAATGCTAAACGCCGAGATTACAGAGGAAGAGATCTTCCAAGCAATAAATAAACAAAAAAGTGGGAAATCACCAGGGCCAGATGGGCTACCTGCTGAGGTATATAAGACTCTCCTCGAGGTATGGGTGAGTACAATGAAAACTGTGTTTAATGAGGTTCTATGGAAAGCGGTTACACCCAAATCTTGGGGAGAGGCTATCATAACGCTGATCCCCAAAGAAGGTACAGATCTATTGGAAATCAAGAACTATAGACCGATATCTCTGCTGAATGCTGATTATAAAATCTTTACAAGCATAATAGCAGATAGACTTAAAAAGCTTTTGGTAAAACTCATACATGGTGATCAAAATGGATTTCTTCCCGGCAGGCAACTAAGAAATAATATCAGAACAATCATAGATATATTAGAATACTATGAAACATACTCCGACAAACAGGTTGCTATACTCTTTCTTGATGCGCAAAAAGCATTTGATAATGTCAACTGGGAATTTATGAAAAAGTATTTCAGTAAGATGAATTTAGGAAAGTACTTTTTAAATCTAATAACAGCAATATATAATGATCAATCAGCAAAAATAATGATAAATAGCCAATTGACCTCAAACATACCAATAAAAAAAGGAACAAGGCAAGGGTGCCCACTTTCCCCATTGCTTTTTATACTCACAATTGAGATATTAAATAGATCGATCCGAGAAAAGGAAGATATTAAGGGAACGAGGATAAGAAATGAGACCTATAAATTACAAGCATATGCTGACGACCTGGTCTTTATATTAGAGGAACCTCTTAGATCTGCACCTACCTTGCTCAAAGAAATTGAAAGATATGGCGAAGTGGCGGGTCTTAAAATGAACAGGAACAAAACCAAATTTTTAACCAAAAATATGTCAGAAAGACAGAAGAAGGAACTTACAACATCGACAGGGATACAAATAGAAAAAAAGATTAGGTATTTAGGAATTTGCATATCAGCAAGAGCCTCAACCCTGAAAGATGACAACTATGGAAAACTTATAGATCAAATAAAGAAAGATACAGACAAATGGGGGAGAATGCATATATCAATGATGGGCAGAATTGCCACTTTGAAAATGAATATATTGCCGAGATTGATTTTTCTCTTTCAAAATTTACCCATAAAATTAGATAGAAACTTTTTTCAACAACTAGATAAAATTACATCCAAATTTGTCTGGGAAAAAAAGAAAGCAAGAATTAAAACCAAATTATTAAATGAAATTAAAGAGAGGGGGGGTTGGGGCCTGCCGAATTGGAAATTATATTATATGGCATGCGCCTTACCATGGATTAGGGATTGGATGGCGCTGGAAAATAAAAGGCTTCTTTACCTAGAGGGGTATGATTTGCAAGCAGGTTGGCATGCCTTTCTCTGGTATGATAAAGGGAAGATACACAGATATTTCGGAAAGCACGTGATAAGAGGAGCTTTATTGGATATATGGCAAAGGGTTAAAAAAATGTTCTACATGAAAATACCAAAATGGGTATCTCCCCTAGAGGCTCTAACCCATCCAAATTTAATACAACCTGACAGTAAAATAACATATGGTACTCTATTAGACGAGGAAGGGAAGTTAAAATCGGAGGAGAGTTTAAAACTACAAAATATTCTACAATCTTGGTGGCCACTTTTGCAAATCCGAACAAGATACAAACAAGATCAGAAAGAATATGGATTCGAGAAACAAGAAACAATAATGGATAAGGCGATACTTTCAACCAAGGATAAACAAATTAAAACTCTATATAGGTTATTATTAGACTGGGATTTGAAAGAGGAGGAAGTCAAGGATACTATGATTGAATGGGCCAAAAATTTCGGTCATACAATATCAATGGAACAGTGGGAGAGAGTTTGGACATTTAGTTATAAAATAACAGTTGCCACAGCTTATAAAGAAAATCTGTTAAAAATGTTTCATAGGTGGCATCTTACCCCGGCAAGGTTAGCCAAAATGTCACCAAATATATCCAATCTATGCTGGAAATGTAAGGAGAAGATAGGGACATACTTTCATTGTTGGTGGACATGTGACAAAGCAAAAAAATATTGGATCAGAATCCATAAGTGGTTGAACCAAATAATGAGAACAGAACTGGCATTCAAACCGGAGTTATTTTTATTAGGGATTTTACCAGAAAACATAAATAAAGAGAAGAAGTATCTAATTTTACATATAACCACAGCCGCTAGGTTAACTTGGGCCCAAAATTGGAAGCTAGAAGAAGCACCAACCGAGGAAATGGCTATAAATAAAATCCTGGAATGTGCGGAAATGGACAGATTGACTTACAGATTGAAACAAAAAGAAAGCAGCAAATTCTCAGAAGTTTGGAACTTATTTTACACCTGGTTGAAGGAGAGGAAAAAAGGGAATTAGTAACAAACGATAGAAGTGTAATTAGGCATTCACTTGTATGCAACCTGAGTTAAATATGGTGTATAAACAATGCCGGAAGTGGTTATATTATGTATATAAGTTGTATAATGGCATGTGAGAAGAGGATGTAAAGAGAAAATCAGAAAAATAAAGTTTAAAAAAAAAAGAGAGAGAGAGACAGTTCCCATCTACAGAACAGACAAATTAATTTAAGCAGGCTCTGTTAGACAGTTGGGGTTTTTTGGGGGGGAGGGGAGGTGTTTTTCTTTTGTTTGTGTTTTTAATCTTGTTTACTGTATTACCTTTGTATATTTCTTTTCTAGCTGCCCAAAGCAATGGCTTCCCACTAGATGGGCAGGATATAAATTGACAATACCTACCTAACTAACTACCTAACTACCACCAGGGCTGCAGACTGGAAAGAACCGTGCAGCAGAACCCACAGTTTTCTATAGGCATACCATTCACAAAAATGTTCACCTCGGCTGTTCACGCTTTAAGAAACGCTCCCATGAGCCTTGTGCACCATAAAATACTACCCCTGAGCCACATGTACCATAGAAACGCTCCCCCCAGGATGTATGCACTTTAAAAAAGAATCCCCGAGTCCATATGCACGTTGAAAAAGGGTCCCCCGGGCCACAGAGAAAAAAAGGTTGGAGATCCATACCTTAATTCATCTGGATAGAGTCATGCTGTTTAGGGGGTCTGGGTGTTGTACTGTAAAAATGTAACTTTTCCAAGGGTTGCTCATCTATTTGATCATTATGGAACTGGGAAAAGGGAGTCTGCAATTCTAGCCTTCCACACAACCATGAACATTAGTGGATGACTTTGGGCCTATCACTCCATAAGCTGTTCACAGGGCATTAGGAGAGTAAAATGTGTGAGGAAATTAGCTGTGTTTGATGTCTTCAACTCATTAGATAAAGGCAGGAAATAAATGTTACAAGTACACTTCAGTTGACTGTGCATTTTTCTTCTGCTATTCACAGGAACCAAAATGTCAGGATTCAAATGAATACTTTGACACTGGAGTCGAATGCTTTTCTACAGATCCCTTTGGCCCTTTACATTTCTCTGGTTCTCTGTGGTCACCCAGCTCTGGCCACCTCTTTCCCCAGAGAAGTGAATCTGCCAATGCAATCAGCAGTGATGTCCTCAGACAGAACATTTATGAGAATTTTATGCGGGAGTTGGATCTGAGCAGGCCCAGTCTTGAGAATGCAGATGTTTCCACTGAAACAGAAGACTCGAGTAGTGGGTCACTGAGCTCATTAGAACAGCTGGATCTGCTGTATGAGAAAGAGCAGGGGGTTGTTCGCAAAGCTGGGTGGCTCTTCTTCAAACCTCTTGTGACCCTGCAGAAAGAGAAGAAGCTCGAACTGGTTACTCGGAGAAAATGGAAACAATACTGGGTGACATTGAAAGGTAAGTCATGTGTCTTGATTTTGACCCAGATGGGCTTCTGAATTTGTTCCTGCATCTGTTCAGAAACTTCATTTTGTGGTCTAAAATAGAAATTTTCAAAAACATTGTCTTTTTTAGTGTTTTACGATTTCTCCTGCATTTCTCAATATTCTCTTGAATTACTCAACATTCATGAAATTTAAGGAGAGTCAGCTGTGGATTTCGTTGTTGACAAATGATTGAACTAGATGGCCCTTGGTGTATCTTCCAGATCTATTGTTCTGTTGTTCTCTAGTATTTCCTTCATGTGTGAAAGCAGCTATAACATGATTATGGGAGAACAGCACTGTGATACTGCAGGGTCTGTGCCCAGTTTTGATCCTGCTGCTTAGAAGAACAGGGATGATAGTCTTTGTAAATGAGAAGGATCATTTTTGAAAGTCTTTTTCCAAATAGATGAGATTTTATCTACTGGGAGTTTCTTGTGGAAAAAAAAACCTTGGCTTTTTATTATCATTATTATTTCATTTTTGTCTAATGATGATTATGATAATGGCCTTTTTTGCTTTTATACTGTAGTGAAAAATCTTTCAGCAGTTGATATTTGTTTTGGGGGCATTGTCTTAGTGCATCAGTATCTTCCTTTCCATGGAGGACAAAAAGGATATTTGTTAGTATGCGTGTCAGGCTACATAGAAGGCTACACATCAGTAGTGGATTGTAGATAGGCATTGATGCTTACTTGAAATTCAAGTCTGTTTGAAAACCATTTGTTCTGGTTTGGAAGTCTTGCTTCTTAAACAAGGGAACTAGTAATGGTTAGTGAGCAGCTTCAAGAGTGGGCTGAAAGTTGGACAATAATGACTGATATGAGTGCCTGCCACATTCAACAGAAAGGTGCTATGGTATTGCATAGGATAGGCCCCTTACACATATTTTCTCCTTGCCCATGTCAATGAATCCAAAATTTTGAATTAAATTAATAATTTTTAAAAGGGTATGCTTATGTATGTTTAGGGCAGACTTTTACTGAATCTCTTAGGGTGAACCCTGCTAGGTAATCCCATTATATGGCAGAAACATCAGTAATTAAATTATTTGCTGGAGAGGTATTGTAAAAGAGTATCAAGGCCATCTAAGAAAGAGATGTTGATGTCCTCAGTGAGGTGAGAGAGACTTGCATGCATTGAGAACCATGGATTAAGAATGATATACTTCAGGAGGAATTCAGCATTAAGGATAAGCTTTTGATGTTACAACAAAGCCAGAGGAAAACAGAATAGGACCTTTTTCATGGTTTGCAATTTTGGATGCTTTTGTGATTTCCCAGGAGAAAAGCCTCTTTAACTATTGGTCATTGTGACCTTTCTCCTTCAGAAGGGCCAAAGACAACTTTAAAAAACATTAACAATTAGATGATTAGATGTCCAAAGTTGTAATTCTGTAAATCTGAGAAATGCCAACTTTCTCCACCATACTAAATAATATACTAAATACTGGAATGACACATGAAGTCAGCTGGCAGTGGTTGTATTTTAAGTGCAAGTATTTGTTCTTAATTAATTTGCAGTATTCATCCATTGGTCAACTTCATTCCTAGTTCCTGAGGCTCCTCATACTGCAGTTGACAGTTTGATCTCCTTCTTAATAAAGCAAACATCTCCCAAAATGTTTGTACAACATCACAAGGGGCTGCCTGCTCTTGCTCTGGCTCTGTTATAAGTCCTAAAATGTCTTTAGTGTGGTGGATTTTGTGGTAGAGCTCTTCTTCAATTTATTTGCATACTCTTGTTTGCAAGACATCTGTCAATTGGTGCCTTGCTAGCATGTAAGTGCATGCAGAGTTTGTGCTGACGTTTCTAACTTAGAGCTGAACGAAGCATGGGGTGCATTGGTGATTTTATTTTCATTTTATCTTCCCATAGTCTGTGTTTCATTTCTCAGCAATAAGAAAGATTACTGCCATCTGGTTACCTGCCAAAAGTAGATTGATTGGTGATCTAAGATTTCACTAGTGCTTAAGAGGCCATCAAGACCATTCCTTTAAAATAGAATGCTCCCCCCCCATTCCATCTGTCTTGTCAAATTAATTTATCTGGCTAAGGGGTACTCCATTTCAGACACGTTCTGATCATATCTTGGATGCTCTAGTCTGGCCCTGGGGAACAGTCATGTGAAATCTCTCATTCCAAATGGTGATAGAGACAGATCTGTAGCAGGGGTTTTCAGCACCCGGGGACAAAGTGAATTTTGTGACCCTTCTAGCCCCCTTGTGACCTCCCCACCCTTATGGCAGCCTTTGGGGTCCCTGTCCTGGCGTCCTAAGAGCTCTGCGCCCTGGGGCATTTGCCCCTGTTCCCCCCTCCTATTTACGCCCCTGGATAGAGATGGTATGTTCTGTTTCTTAACAGAAGTGTCTTCTACATAAAATTATAATAGAGAATCACATTGATAGTATATCCTTATGTTTCAACAACACATATAAATTTCAGTTGGTTTATGAAATCTTGACTGTGTATAAATTTACGGAGATTCTGTTGGAGAAAAAGAGGGGAAAGGAAAGTTGTTTCTAAAACTCATATCCATTTTGAAAATAGTGGAGGATTTTCAGGCAAGCAGTGTCCGCGCAACTTAAGCAGCAGCACTTGAGATTTTGCATTCTGGGCGTTTTCAAGCAATCCGTCACAGCATGCTACGTTTGTTGCTGCATGGTTGTGCCTCTTCAAGAGCAATGGCATGTTGTTCTTTCTACTCATAATAGATTTGGGAAGATAATCTTGCTGCTGTGAGAACCTGACCACCTGTACACATGGATGTGAAAGAGGGAAGTCTGCTGGTGCTAAGCCAGACGTGCCCACACGTTTTCAGCATCCGAGCTACTTTTAAAATGACAAAGTCAAAATGATCTACCTATTATAAAAATGCCCTCTGCTGCCCGGGCTGGAGAAGAAGAGGCTGGGGGCAGCGATGCAACGGCTGAAGACCCTTCTGCTCTGCCCAGGTTGGGGAGAAAGAGGCTGGGGGTGGCAACACAATAGCCATGGGGCCTCCTCCCATCTGGCCAAGGGCCACTTTAAGTGGTTCATTACAGAATACAACAGTAAAGAAAATTTTCAATAAAACAAGATTAAATTATATCAACATGCACTTCAAAAGAATATGAAAACAAAATATATGTGAATACAATAAAATAATATAAAGAAAAGATGCATCTTCTGTATTGTTGTTAGTGAGGTATTACTTAATAATCAGGAAAAAAATCATCTGAACTCACTGCATGCACATGTGCCCAATTACATGACTGGGTGTATGCCCAGGAATACAAACAACACTTCATTACTGAATGGCAGTTTGCCAGCAAGACTTAAATGCAGTTTCCTTTATGCAAGCAGAAATAAGCAATGGGATTCCAACCACAGAGTGTAAAAGAACATTAAATGCTTTGCTAGCAGAGGAATTATTAAGTGCTCTTTGACTGAAAGCAGTAGTAAGTTATGATTTGAGTAAACCTATTGAATCAATGCAAAGGAGTTGACTTACCAAATACTCACTGATTTCATGGATCTGCTGATTCCATGATTACTAGATTTAATTCTTTTTCTACCTGGAAAAATATGTATGGCTGTAATGACCTTCCAATTCTAAATGCTTTCCAACACTAGATTTGGATGCTATGGTGTTTCCCAGGTCTTTCTATTGTCCAGGCTGCAGGTAAAATAAAAAGGTACAGTAAGCCCCTGGGAACTCACGGTTCACTTACCACGGTTTCAGTCTTTTGCGGGTTTTCCCCCAGTAAGTTTTTTAAAAATAAACTCCTATTTTTTGGACCCTGGGGGCGATTGGCCAGAGGGAGCAGCAGCAGCAGTGACCCCAAAGGCAGTCAGTGCTGCCTGTGGTGGTCTTCCAGGAGGCTGGTCGCTCCTGTCAGTGAGCTCTCCTCTCACTTGCCGCCACTGCCGCCCTTGCCCGCACCTCCCAAGAGGGCCAGAGCACAGGTGGCGGCACCCAATGCTTACAAGTGACGGTGCAGCCAATGCTCCCCAGGTACTGTGCTTTCCCACCGGCAGCTCTTTTGACACCAGGCTCAGCTGCTGCGCGTATCTGCGCATGGGTTTGCTCACAACCCCCCTACCTCTTCCCGCTCTTTTCTGGCCGGGGGAGAGAAGCTGTGCGCGATGGTGGGGAGTGGTTCTTTTCCCACCTCCAGCGCCTCTCCCTCATTTTAAATCAGCCACCACAGCAGGAAGTTAGCACAGGGGCGAGATGGCAGGGGCTGGGAAGCTCCTCCACTACGTCCAGCTCCCAAAACAATACTTGGTGGTTTTTCAGAATTTGCGGGGGTTCCTGGAACATAACCCCCATGAATTCCGGGCGTTTGCTGTAGTGACCATTCACTAATCATTTCTGTTTACCAAATGGAATCAATGTGTTTGCTATTTTATTTCAGATAGGCAATCACGCAACTAGCCCCAGTATACTGACTGAAATCCTCTTGCACAACTTGGCACTGCACAACTCAGATATTGTTGTCAGTTATTTAGTATCAAAGCGTCTTCCCTGTCCTTCAGTTTCCAAGGACTTCCCTCCATGAAAGGGATCTTGAGGGATTCCAAAACCTGGGGGGAGGGTACAGAAAACTTTTTATCCTCCTCCAAACAACTGCAGTTAGTAACATCATTTGAGTTATTCGGCACAATGTTGCTATAAAATATATCCAGTTAATTTTATTTGCAAATAGGATGTCTTTTGAAAGGCTGAACTACCACAGTAGATCTTTCTGGGTGGTCATATTTGTTGATGCTTACTGAGGTAACAATTTGTGGTTTATGGTGGTTGCA
>JAIOUR010787157.1:0-14151 GCA_020711275.1 Calotes versicolor
CAGCTGATTAGATGGCTAGATTGGAAGTGTAATTCTTAAGTTGTAAACCAGGGGCTATTTGAATTTTATCAGGGGCTTCAGCCCCCTTAGGACCCCCGCCCCCCAGCAACGCCCCTGGCTAGCAGTAAGGGATTATTTAACCTGCCAATATGCTAGGGACATATAAGAGTAAATGGCAGCAAGACTAAAGGGGCTTTTTGTCATGCTTTCCTTGCCTGAAGCATTTCTTGCTTTCTCCCTCTTCTGCTTTCTCTTCATCTCCCCCACAGAAATAAAGTTCTCCACTGGAGTCCAAATTAAAGAGAGTTAATATATTACTTTGAAGGTTCATGCTATGGCTTTAACTTGAATTTAGACTCCTTAGATCTCTGCCTGTGAGAATCTGTTTCAGAGTCTGACCACAAAATATAATCAGATACTGTAAAATAAGGAATGTGTGCCTTTCAGCTAAATACCTTTGCCTCATCAAAAATAACAAAAAGTCTTGTGATTTTCTTTTCCATACTAACAATCTATGGCATGAGCTTTTCTGGAGTCGATGTCTTTTATCAGATGTATGGGTGAAGTGGAAAAAGTCAGATAGCAACAAAATGTACAATCCATGACAAATTAAAGCTGAATATTTGCAAACAAAGAAACAGGAACAAAACACAGTAGCTAATCATAATAGCAATTGGTGATAATACAATCACACTAGAACTGCCAAGTTAATTGATACATACAGTTCTAACCTCAGCAGCTCCATACACCAGTTTCCTGTTACCATTCTTTTGGCTTCTCTTCTGTCTTCTTCATGTGGCAACAGAAAATGTACAGTGGTACCTCGACTTACAACTGTCTCGACTTACAATCTTTTCGAGTTACAACCAGCAGTGGTTGCAAAAATTTACCTCGACTTACATCCACAATTTCAACATACAACCAAAAAGGCACAAACTTTTAACTGTTTTCACTTTTTCTCCTACAGCTAACTGTTGTTTAGCGAAGAGGCTGCATCTCTGTAGCTCGTTCGCCCCCATGGTTAGCTTTGGAAATGACTGTCTAGTAATTGAGGTTTTAAAAATATATCCTCCACTGCCAAAAGCAGATGCATTACTGCTTTTATATTAGTTCCTGTGGGTTCCAACTCAATTTAAGACCATAATCCATGTACCAATTAAGTTTGTAAGTAGAGGTACCACTGTATTTCTCATGGGAATGCATTGAAAACTAAAAACCACTTATACCAATTAATAGCATTTCAATGCATTCCTATGGAAAATATTGTTTCGACTTAAGACCAACTTGAGGTAAGACCAATCTCTATGTACCAATTGTGGTCATAACTAGAGGTACCACTGTATAAAGTTGTAACCCAGTGTTTTCATAGTATCTGAGTGTATGAAGGCTGCTTTCTTTGGGCAAGAGGAAATAAATTTGTTGGCTTTATAAATCTGGCTGGGACATTAGAGAAGGGGAACCTTTAGGAGGCACGGCTAACATTAAAATTTTCTGGCATATAGAAGATGCCTTTTTGGCCCAACACAAACAATATTGCTGTTGGCATAGTTGCAGCATCTAGAATTGCATGCATGCATTTGTGTGCATATGTAATGTGATACTGTGCATCCTCATGATTCTTCTAATGCCTTTGCGGATGTTCAGTGGCCAAGCCTGTCTTCACACTCGAACTCAGCTGAGTCAAGAAGGGCAGCTGTGTGTCACAACAACTCAGCAATGAACCACAGCCACTGTATTAGATGTGCTGCAAAACTATTGAATATGGAGAGGTAACCTTTCTCTGATCATAAAACTGCCTGGCCTATAGACGGTACTTTGACGGCATCAAGCATTATCATATGTGTGGTAGGAGACACAGAACATTCAGTATAAAAAAACAGCTAATAGCTTTGGGTACCAATCTGTACTTTTGTTTCTGTGTCTATGCAACTGTTCCTTTGCATGAAAGGTCATGAAGTAGGGGGAGCGGGATGCCCAGGCAGGAAATAAGTGAAATCCAAATCCCCCAGGAAATCCTAATCCTAGCCTCTGCCTGCTCATACCAGTTTCACTTTGCTAAAGCTGATTTGAAGTCTTTATCCCTGGCAGAAACAAAAGGAAGCCAGGAGACATGGAAGGGGAAGATAAGGCAGGGAAGGCGGGAGAGCCGGACTTGGTTTTGTGATACATGCCTCGAGTTTGGGGGCAACGGTGAGAAATCAAGCGTGCAGAGGGCTGTGACTCAACGCCGGAGTTGGTGTGGTGAAGGAATTGGTCGGTCGAGTGTGCCTGTGGGATAGTTTCTCCTGTCAAATATATTTCCATGCCACAGCACACAGAGTACTTTCCATCAGTTACAGTTAAGGGGGAGCCGGTTGTGTCTTAGGCAAAACAAAAAACAAAAGCAAAGCAATATAAGCTGGACCAAAATGTCAGCGGTGCTATTAGAAGTTCATCAAGCTGTCCTTGCAGAGATGGTTTTCACCATAGCCGCTGTGCCTTCAGACGCATACCTGCAGATGAAGTCTGTTTACTTGTCAGTAACAAATCATGAAACAAAAGCAGGGCATTTTCAACATGCAGAACTGAAGGAACCTTCTTTTGGGAGAAAATTACATTTAATTCAATTCAGTTCATGGCTTCTAACTTATGGTGACCCTTGCACATAATGATGCTTTGGAGCTGTGGCACTGGAGAAGACTCTTGACAGTCCCCTGGACTGTTAGGAGATCAAATCAGTCAATCCCAAAGGAGATAAACCCTGACTGTTCCAAATCAGTCAATCCTAGAGGAGATCAGCCCTGACTGTTCCTTGGAAAATCAGATACTGAAGTTGAAATATGTTGGTTACCAGATGAGAAGGGAGGACTCACTAGAAAAAAAAACCCTTGATGCTAGGGAAAATCGAAGGCAAAGGGAGAAAGGGATGACTGAGAGTGAGATGGCTAGATAGTGTCAGTGAGGCGACAGAGATGAACTGAGGCAAACTGAGGGAAACACTGGAGAACAAGGGTGCCTGGTGTGCTGTGGTCCATGAGGTCACGAAGAGTCGGACACGACTGTGTGACTCAACAACAACACATAATGACTTCCAAAAAATCCTATAATAAACAACCCTGCTTAGATTTTGTAAATGTAAATGTAAGGTTGTGACTTCCTTTACTGAGCCAATCCATCTTATGTCTTCCCTTTTCCTATTGGCTCAGCATTTACCAAGTTAAAAAGAAAGTCTAGATCCATTCCCAGTGATTCTTGCGATGTCCAACCCAGGAACACAAAACACCCAGGATGTTTGCAAACAGATTTAGTTGCTAGGCTGTCTCTCCCACTCCTGCAAAGACATATTACATTTTACACCTGTATTGAGAACATTGGTTCTCAACCTGTGGGTCCCCAGATATTCTTAGACTGCAGCTCCCAAGAGCACTTGTCAGCATAGCTAGTGATGAAGGCTTCTAGAATTTGCAGTCCAAGAACATCTGGGGAGCCACAGGTTGAGAACCACTGATTTAGAACAATTCATGATGGAGGGGTTAGAATTCTTGCGGACATTTGTGTGTGAACTAGGGAATCAGGAAGATATAGACAGGAAAAACTGGTGTTGAACTCTTGGGGGCACAACAGTTTTAATCTCCTGGATTAAGGCAGTGGTGGAATGCGGCTATGTGGCAGCGACCCACTCAGCACAGCCTGGTGTCAAGTTAGGTCAGCAGTATAAGAGACTCCACTGCAGGTTATCCTACATAATTGCTACCTAAAAGAAGGAAAGAGGCCAAGCCTTGTATCTGCTGTTACTTCTGCCACCAGGTACTTGCAGGTCATCATTTTTACATTTAGACCCTATTTCCTCTTCTTCTTTCTGCTCTTTTGATTTTTTAAGCAGTTCAGTACAGCAACAATGTCTATTAGATGTGTCTGTGAAGATTCTTGGCCATCCAGGTGAATTTATCTGCAAATTGATTCATGGCAGCTGAATTTCTTTTTCTTGAAGAGATTGAAACGTTTCGCTGCTCATCCAAGCAGCTTCGTCAGTCGACGCCTGACATTTCAATCACTCTAAGAAAAAGAAGTCCAGTTGCCATGAATCAACTTGCAGGTGTCTATTAGATGAAACTTGTAGAAATTCCTTCAATGTAGGTTATTGGTGTGCAATCCCAGAATGCAACCCAAAGCCACAATTTCGAGGTATTAGGCGGAATGGAAAATTTGCTCATGGGGTGATGTGTATCACTGTAAATGTCACACAGGAAGAGACACATATTTTACGCTTGCTGTTTCTAATCGATACTGGAACCCCTTTGTGGGGCTGAGGAAGTATTGTAGACTGAAAGAAAAACAAGAACAAGTTTGAGGTCAAGAACTTTGTGATCCATACCAATGCTTGCAGGATCAGCAGGTGTTACTTCTTCCGTTCATTGCAGCAAAGTGGAGTTTATTAAAATACCCCTGCCACTATTTATGCATGTACAAAAATTGCATATTTCAGTGTGTATATGAATAGCTCTATAGACAAAAGCTGCTTCTCTTTGAAAATGTGCTCACCACATTGTTTCCAGAGGAGACAGCTGTTCTCTAGGGCCAACATTTGAGAAAAATGGTTCTGCAGGATGAAAGCATAAATCGGCTGATGGTTTTTGAAACCATCTCTCTCCCTTGGAGCAGCACTGCAGTTTAACAAAACAGCTTAACCTTGGCACATAAGCTTCCAGTTGTCACAAAACACACAGGTGAACCTGAAAGATTCTTTTTAAAGGGAGGGGCAGGACTACAGAAGTATAGGTAGATAGGTAAATTCAAAATGTAAATGAGTAGATTATGGGATGGAGATCGGAAGAAGCTGAGGACGTAGTTGGCCTATAAGAAAAAACTGTATTTTTATTTCATGTGGTTCCATGTCACTTTAATGGTGAGGCTTTAATGCTAAGATTTCGAATTATATCCTGTATAGTGGTAGACAAAATGATAGCAGATAGTGTTGGAGGAGAGGGGAGAAAGAAATAGAGAGATCTAATGGGCCAGTGGTTCTCATCTGTGAGTCCCCAGATGTTCTTGGACTGCAACTCCCAAGAACTCTTATCAGCATAGTTAGTGGTGAAGGCTTTTGGGAGTTGCAGTCTATGAACATCTGGGGACCCACAGGTTGAGAACCACTGTAGTTGGCCATCATGTATACTGTAACCATTAGAACACGATGCAGAGTAAGGGGCTTAAGGAGCTTCTGTAGCAAAGGCAACAAATATGAGAAGGACTTTACACCTCAAGTGTCACAGGCAGAGTAGGGAAATGTCCCGTTCACATATTGAGCGGAAACTACTAAGTTCAGTTCTTGACATTTCCTGCAAAACATCAGCCTGAACCTCCAGAGAGCTGCTAGCAGTAGTCCTGATGGTACTGAGTTAATTGGGCAACATTCCTGTCTCAGCATATGGCAACTTCCAAGTTGTTCAAAATGAGACTGTGATTAGTTAGTAGTATGTGCAGAGCACATTGTGGATGCCTAGAGGAATACCCAGGGCTAATCCAGATGTTAGTCCCAACTAAAGTTGAGTCTGTCTATAAATGCATGGGATTTGTTAAATAAACATAAAATGTAAATCCATTGATTCACTGGATTTTTCTCTAATTGGGATTAACAATTAGATTAATTAATTTACAATTTACATGACCGGAACTGCTTCAGGAGTTACCATACTCATAGCTCTTTGTGTGTGATGTAATTTAAAAATTTAACTTCTTCTTCAAGTGTCATGCCCTCGTAGAACGTTGGCGATCAGTAGCATTTAGAGATCTACTGATAAGTAGAGTTTAATTTATAAAACCAAAATCCTCTATTAGAAGTGCTGCACAAGGCTGTTACAGGAATACAGTAGAAGAGATCCCCAGACTTTTCTCATCTCTATTAGTCAGACCAGAGAGTTCCTCCTCAGTTCAAACAACAGAAAAAAGGAGGAGCATTTCCTTCCCTTTACGGTAATCTGGAGCGAAAGTTATTGTTCCAACCAAATGCTTTTTGGACATTGGCTACACAGCTTGGAATATGAGCATAATAAAGATGATAGACCAGCCAAAGTTGCCATTGCATGTTGGGATGAACTTTGCATGTTGGGATGAACAACATTGCATGTTGGGATGAACAACATGCCATTGCATGTTGGGATGAGGCAAGGTGGGGCAGCTACCTTAAGCCTCTGATACTTCAGGAGGGAGGAGCAAGATGGTGGACCTGTGTAACAGGAGGGAGGAGTAAGATGGTGGACCTGTGTACATTGGTAGCCTGCCCTGCATTACCTTGCCACCACCAGGAGAGGTAGAAGACGCTGCCCCAAGCCAGTGTTGGGATAAGATTCAACTGTTGAATTGGCATCTATGTGCCAAACGAAGGATGAGGACAGACCTTGTTTGTTTGTTTGCTTGCTTTCTGCCTTTCCCCCATAGAAGACTCAAATTAGCTCACAATCAATTAAAGACATATAGGAATCATCATTTAAAAAAACAATACAAGAAACAGCACTAAGAAAGAATTAAGCATAGAACTATGTAAACCACAATTAAAAGCAATATTTAAAAACTCTCTAGTCTATAGAATCAGCCTTCCTTTAAAAACAACCACCACTTACTGCTTAAATATCCTTTGCCCCAGCAGCTAAATATCTTTAGCCATTGTATGATCTTCTTCTACTGCTCTTTAAAATACTCTAAATCTATATAAAAGTATGGTGTAAGTAAGACCTTCTCACAACATGAATTCACTTGGGCTGACCGGGCATTAATGGGAGATGAGAGAGAGAAAGATTTAATGAACCAAGACCCAGTGTGCTGTTGCAGTTAGCATATAAACTGATACATTTTGGGGCCATATTCCTCAAAACAGCAGAAACCCCCAGATTGCTTAAATACCTTGGACTGGTTGAGACTAACTCTTCATCTTAAATCACCTCACATGCTTGTTAAGATGGTTAAATTGGGGTGGATTCCCCAAAGATGAAACTTTCAGTTATATCTTCTCTTCCTCTTTCTCACATCTACCATATCCTTATAAGCCCATTGTTATCCCATATCAATGACATTGGCAACAGCTTTTAACCACACTTTCTCCAAAGTTGGGGAAGGCTGCTAAAGTGCCATTTACTTCACCTTCACCAATTGGTAGCCTTTTTTAGACACATGACACAAAACGACAAGCTTGTCAGAATAAAAAGCATCAAGTTTCTCCTAGTCCACGTCTAAAATGAGCAGCGAGTTTCTGTTCTAGCTAGAGAAACACCTAATGCTACCAGGTCAATCTTGCATTTCTATGGCACCTTTCACGAGAAGGTCTGCGTGCTGTGTTTTCATTACCCCCCCCCTCCCCAAATCAGCTATAAAGCAGCTCCTGTTCAATAGAGGAGCAACTGAGGTCAGACCCTAAACATGTCTTCAACCTCTGGAATGATTACAAGGAGATTCTGAACTGCACAGCTCTTAAAACTAGACAGAGTGTAAGATGTACCACATCTTCCAAGAGGAATCCAGAAATAAGCAGATTAAAGAGCTGATTAGCTACATGCAGAACACATTCTGCCTCTGGGCCAAAAAAGAAAAAAAAAAAAAAAAGGAGACAGCAATGTTCATATCTGGTCGTTTCTAATGTAGAGGTTCTTAAAGGAAGCTGACCAGAAGCATGATAATGAAGCATTCATGGTTCAGCAGAACTCCATCTTTACAATGCTGTCATGGCATGGAATTAATTCTAATGCCTTGGCATGATGTTGTGGTCATGATGTTGAACGGTCCTCCTTTTTAAAGCAAACCCATCTTCTCTTCTATCCTTCTACTACCAACTCTTTCCGGTCACTTTTAGGCTGTTGAACGAAAGTGACAAGCGGCCCTTCATTGAAGAAGCCGAGCGACTGCGGATGCAGCACAAGAAGGACCACCCTGACTACAAGTATCAACCACGGCGTCGGAAAAATGGCAAGGCCACCCAGGGTGAAAACGATGGGCAAGCCGATGGGGAATCTGGTGGAGCCACGGCCATTCAGGCTCACTATAAGAATGCCCACTTGGACCATCGGCATCCTGGGGAAGGATCCCCCCTCTCAGATGGGCACCCTGAACACTCCTCAGGTGAGTTTGAGAAGGCCAGTTGACTCAGCAGCCAGATTCTTGGTTCTGCTGTTAAATCTTATAGGTAAAGGTAAACTCCCCCCGCACATGCGTGCAAGTCGTATCCAACTCGATGGGCAATGCTCATCTCTGATTTTTAGTGGAAGAGCCAGTGTTATGCAGGTCTGTGGTCATGTGGCTGACATCTACTTGCATTTGCATGCTTTAGAACTGCTAGGTTGGCAGGAGCTGGGACAAGCAGCGGGAGCTCGCTCCGCTGTGCAGCACCCAGGATTTGAAATGCCGAGCTGCCAACTTTACAGCCAACAGTTGGTGCTCTAGCCCACCAAGGAACCAAGTCCCATGTTAAAACTTATACCTGTTTGATAAATTAGCTTTGGTCTGCATGTAGCTGATGGGATTCTGACAACCTTCAAGTTTCTTTCTGTTTTTGTCCGGCAGGCCTCAATATTTAGATATGGCGTGAGTTTTTAACATAAGGAGTTCATTCATCATCAGTGCCAAAGCTTCCATCTTTTGTCCTCCCACCCCAATTGGCTGTAAATGTTCTTCTTGCCTCTATAGTAAAGGCTCTAAAAATATCCTGTATCAGCTCTTGTGTGAGGAAAAAAGTAAACGAGGTAATAGGTACTGGGTACAATGCATCACTTAGATCAGATGTGGGCAAAGTGTGGCTTCCTAGCTGTGGTTGGACTGCCACTCCCATCACTCCTGGCCAGTTGAATTGTTGGTGAGGAATGCTGGAAGTTGCAGTCCAGGTATATCCTCCGAGATGTGCTTTGCCTACGAGTGATCTGTGTGTCACCCATGACATGGCCCTGGCCATTTATTCTGTTGTTGTGAAGCTCGGGGGGGATTCAGAGTGAGAGTGGCCCTTCACATCTTTCCCTCTCTTCCCTCCCATGTGGTTTGCGCCTCACAGGGCAGAGCCACGGACCCCCCACCCCGCCGACGACTCCGAAGACAGAGCTGCAGTCGGGTAAGAGTGACTCCAAGCGGGAGGGGCGCTCCCTCGGGGAAGGAGGAAAGCCCCACATCGACTTTGGCAACGTGGACATCGGAGAGATCAGCCACGAAGTGATGTCCAACATGGAGCCCTTCGATGTCAACGAGTTCGATCAGTACCTGCCGCCCAATGGACACACTGCTCACCCAGGCCACGTTGGAGGCTATGCCGCCGCCGCCGGCTACGGCCTCGGGAGTGCCCTGGCTGCAGCCAGTGGACACTCGGCCTGGATCTCCAAACAGCATGGGGTTTCCCTGTCTGCTGCCACATCGTCGGTGGTAGACTCCAAGGCGCAAGTGAAAACAGAGGGCTCTGCTCCGGGGAGCCATTACACTGACCAACCCTCCACTTCACAGATAGCATATACCTCCCTCAGCCTGCCCCACTATGGCTCTGCCTTCCCCTCTATATCCAGGCCCCAGTTTGACTACCCTGATCACCAGCCCTCGGGACCCTACTACAGCCACTCTAGCCAGGCTTCGGGCCTCTACTCGGCCTTCTCGTATATGGGGCCCTCCCAACGTCCCTTGTACACTGCCATCTCCGACCCAGCCCCCTCCGTGCCACAGTCTCATAGTCCCACACACTGGGAGCAGCCTGTGTATACGACCCTGTCGAGACCCTAGGGAAAGGGGAGCAGTGACCAAAGCCGCAGTGGAAAGGCTCCGGAGAATCAGCCCCAGAAGACGAGCCTCCAAGTTCCGAGGTCCTTTGGTGTCATCCAGTCGCCAGAACCCACAGAATATCCGGGCGTGTCTGTCATGGCCGCCGTTGTTGATGGCTCACCTGGCTGGAGGGAGGTTCTCACCCACCCAACCCCATGTCCCCAGACCCCAATTGGCTTCACAGATCCCATAGGCCTTCTAGATGAGGATGATTCTAGGTACGGAGCAACTAGTCTTCGCGGGTTTCTGTCGGGGAGATTGAGAGATTAAAAAAATAACAGCAGCAATAATAATAATAATAACACAAATAAGAAACAATCCGCTTCCATCTCCCCCCGCCTCCCTCAAGCTGTCCAGACCCATCAGTGTGAAGGTTTAGAAAGAAACCAATGGCCATTACTTGGCCATCTGCGAGTGAAGGGTGGCCAGGTGGACACTCTGAAGGCTCAGTTACAGAAGGAGAAGTCAGGTGGTGCAGCTGATGAGGACAGTGCTCTAGGACATTCCTGCTTCAGAGTCTCACACGCATGAAGTTCTATCCCTTGTTGGAAGACCAACCTGTGCTTGCTTTACCTGTTGACATTTGACATACCTGCGCCCCCACCTTCCCTCATCCATTCCATCACTTCTCTGCTGCCTGGCTCTCTTAAGACTTAACTACACAGTACATTGGACTCAGGAACTGCATTCTATGCTCTGGCCGCCTTTGCATCATAGCATGTAAACATGTGTCTTACACAGTGGTCCCTTGGACCATAAAAGGCAAAGGGGACTGTATCCTACTTGGTTGTTATGAACAATTTTGTATTCCTAGTTTGTTTCCAATGCTTTATGGTTCCCTTCTAAACAACTCCATGGCAACCTTTCTAATGCTCCAGAGGTTCCCCTGAAAATGCCTTTTTTTCCTGCCATGCTTGTTTATGTGTGTGTGAGTTGTGTGTGTGAGAGAGTGAATGTGTGTAAGAGGGTGAGGAAAGGCAAAAAGTATGTAATGACCAGAACAGTCAGTGTGGTTTTCCTGCTGTAGCTTCTATTCTATTCTAAAAGTCTAATCATCCTTCACCATTTACCGGTGAGGCTGGATGGGAGCTGCAGTTGAGCACCGAGTGAGTGGGCTGCATGTTCCCCACCTCTTTCCCCTTTCCTTACAAAACAATATGTGCCACAAGAATTTCCTTATGACTGTCGTGACAGCCTAGCTGGTGCCTGCTCCTTCCCTTAGGAGAGACAGTCCAAGATATTTTGATGCTTGGGGGAGAGACTCAGATGGTACAGTGGTATCTCTACTTACGAACTTAATTTGTACATGGGTGATGGCATTAACTTGAGTTGGTTGTAAGTCAAAGCACCATTTCCCATAGGAATGCATTGAAACAATATGAGCAGTTTTTCTGGTCATAAGTAGAGGCATCGTTCCCCATAGAAGCACAGGTGGATTTGGTGTATAGGCAAAGTTCCCCACAGGAACTAATGCATATGCAGGTAACCCATCTGCTTCTGCCATGGGAGGATGGGAGGATACTTTTTTAAAAAACCAAAAAAGCTACAGAGAAGCAGCTTCTTCGCTGGCCAATAGTTAGCTATGGAAGAAAAAAGTGAAGACAGTTAAAATGCGTACCTTTTTTGGTTGTATGTCAAAATTGTGGTTGTAAGTCAAGGGAAACTTTTGCAATTGCTGCTGGTTGTAACTCTTAAATAGTCGTAAGTCGAGCCGGGTGTAAGTTTGAGGTACCACTGTATTCCTAGAGAAGTTAAAAATGTACAGTAATGTAATGACCAGAACAGTCAGTGTGGCTTTCCTGCTATAGCGTCTATTCTAAAAGTCTAATCATCCTTCGTCATTTGCCGGTGAGGCTAGATGGGAGCTGCAGTTGAGCACATTGCAATTGGCTACTTGCTGTACTTGCAAGTCCTCTGAAATTTCTCAAGTGAGGGAGGTTGCTTCTCACTACCAAGGAGCAAACCCCCGAGATGCTCACCTTCAGCACGATGAAGCTACACTCTGTCACTGCCACAAAATAGCCCGCCGTTCCTGGTGCATCTTGGTTGGAATGACATTAAAAAACAAAGCTGGAGCGTGCAACATTCAAGGAACCCATTTCATTTTGAGTTTTCGATAAGGGGGCAACCAATGGAGACAATCCAAAGGTTGTTCTTTCTTGCATAGCTCTGTGGGGCGTTTTGCTCTTCCCTGCAGCTTCCAGACAAACATTGCCTCCAGTGTTACGAGGCATGTTCACTCTGAAGGCGTCCATCCTGTAGCTAATGATGGCATGAAAACACCAGGGAGAGGATTTATGTCAGGCAAATAAATGAGGCTGGACCCACTATTGGTCACGGTACATGCTGTTCTTTCCAACCCCTCCGGACTGAGTTGGCTGAGGTTAACCTGCCCAAAGTTATGAACTTTATATATGCTTGCCTTCATTTTCAGCTATGGATGATTGTTTTTTT
The DNA here is from genome assembly GCA_020711275.1 of Calotes versicolor. Lineage (NCBI taxonomy): Eukaryota > Metazoa > Chordata > Lepidosauria > Squamata > Agamidae > Calotes > Calotes versicolor. The sequence continues at coordinate 12,211 of JAIOUR010787157.1, forward strand.
TTCCTCCATGGTGTTTGAAAAGAATATGTAGTATGCCTGTGCTCCTTGTATGCATGTAATCTATTAACTTGCTCTGCACCCTTATTTATGCAAGTAGCACATCCTTCCCCTGTCCCCAGCGCTACAGCCCTGTGTTGTCTTAGCACCATTAACTTTGCATCAAATGTATGGAATAATAAACTTTTAAAGGTTTCATCATTGCGTGCTGATTTCTGTTTCCTTCCTCCCCCTCTTGGTCAATCTTAAACCCTACCTACCCATTCTAGGCAAGTGGTAGAAAGAATTGTCTGTAAATATCACACGGGCCTTTTTGCCCACATGCATGTATTTCAGCTTGCACTTTGTAGAAAGACACTGTGACTATTAAGAACTGCTTTGGTGAATATCTAAGGCAGGCATGCCCAAAGTGTGGCCCTCCAAATGTTCTTGAACTGCAACTTCCAGAAGCCATCAGCACTACCTATGCTAGCCTTTAGCATTATCTGTGCTAGCCTTCAGCACTAGCTGTGCTGGCAAGGGAGTTGCAGTTCAAGAACATCTGAAGGGCCACACTTTGGACATGACTGACCTAAGGTCTACCAAGATGAAGCATGGTGGGACATAGACTTTCACTGGATTCTACCTTCCATATCAGCTGTAATCAACTAGATGTTTATGGGATATTCACAAAAAGGGCATCATGCTATAAGACAAGGGTAGGCAACCTGTGGCCCTCCAGATGTTCTTGGACTGCAACTCCCAGAAGCCTTCACCACTAGCTTTGCTGACAAGGGCTTCTGGGAATTACAGTTCAAGAATAACTGGAAGGCCACAGGGTACCTATCCCTGCTATAGATCTTTAACAGTGGTCCTCAAACTCCAGGTGTTCTTGGAGTGCAATTCCCAGAAGCATCTAATAGCACAGCGAGTAGTGAAGGCTTCTGGAAGTTGTAGTCCAAGGACATCTGGAGGGCTTAGTTGGGAGGACCACTGTCCTATAGTTTATCTGGTGTATCTGTTATGCTAATGTTGCTCTCTCTCTCTGTGTCTCTGTCTCTCTCTGTGTGTGTGTCTTTCTCTGTCTCTCTCTTTCTCTCTCTCTCTCTCTCACTCTCTCTCTCACACACACAGCACCATTTTTCTTTTTAGATCTTTGGGGGACAACAGTGGATAAATGTTTGCCTTGGAACTGTAAGTCATCTTCTTACAAAGAAACACATGCTAGTGGCCATCCCTGTTTATGGTAATGAATAGTGGAAGGCAGCTCTATGCTTTCAAACCTCCAGATGTTGTTGGCCTACAACTCCCATTAGCCATACTCTGACATAGTCGGCTAACGTGAGCAGTGATGTTTGTTGCAGTTCATCCACATCTGGAGCATCAGGTCCCCCACCAATGCTAAGTTAAACATGCATTACTGCACATTAATTGGATATTGCATTTTGCACTTGACATCTGCAGGGTGACTTCAAATTCTAGCATCTATTTTAGAGGGGGAAATATTGTTTTCTAAATTCAAGTCAAAAACGAAGATCCTATTATTTTCCGAAGCACTCACATTTCCATCCCAACCCCTGATGCTTTCTCTTTGAACCTCTAAACTATCTTTGAAAACATCTGGCGTCCCCTCTCCGATCTCACAGTTATTGTGCTGAATAACACGACAAACAAGAAACCCAACCTCCATAGCCTTTCCTGCAGTTTCTCCATTCCATCAGATAGATGGCTCCACAGCAAGTCTGGCAAAGTTGATGAGCAGATGATATGTGCTTTCTTCACTTTTAAATACCTTCTCACAAGCCCTGCGTAGCAAGGTATGAAGGGGTGGGGTGAATAAATAAATAGGCAGAGGTCACCTAAGAGTTAGAGGAAGAGTTAGAAAATGGCATGTTTTGCATAGCAGGGTGCACTGTTGGCTCAGTCTGTGTGTGGGTACTCTCAAAGAATGCAGTGGGTGAGCGG
>JAIOUR010798239.1:0-14110 GCA_020711275.1 Calotes versicolor
GCTGAAGACCCTCCTCTCCTGCCTGGGCTGGGGAGAAAGAGGCTGGGGGTGGTGGCACAATAGCCATGGGCCCTCCTCCGCTGTCCGGGTGGAGGGGAAAGAGGCTGGTGGTGGCAATACAATGGCTCAGGGCCCTCCTCTGCTGCCCAGGGAGAGAGGTAAGAAGCTGTCTGCGATCTACCCATACTACCTTCGCAATCTACTGGTAGATCGCGATCTACCTATTGGGCACCCCTGGTTTAGAACAACGCTCATGTTCCATTTCCATGTGATATTGTGCAGTAACAGCACTCTTCCAAGGGCTGGAGGTTAGAAGAGATTTCTAATAAGCCCCTTGAAGAGCTTTCTGTCTCTTAACACCGCTGCTTCTTAAAACCTGCTGAGAAGTGGACAGGATGCACACAGCACATTGCTCATAATTTAATCCACTTCCTGTCTTCTCGCCCTCTTAGCTTCCCACTATCAAACATTACATTGAGATGAGGAACTCTCTCCTTTTATTTGGTCATGTAACAAAAGTACCCTAAGCATACATACACACTGCTGTGTCAATAAATCATCACTTGCCTGTGGTGTCATCCCGCACCAGAAGTTAGAGTAGAGAGACCGAGATTCCAGCATTGGAGCCACGAGGGTCTTATTCTCTGCTATCATCAGGTTCAACACTTCTGGGTTTGTCAGAAAATTATCAGCATCTAAAAACTTTAAAAAGTGGACAAAAGAGTATACTAGAATCTTGAAGAGGGGAGCAACCCATGATTGAGACCAGGTCAAGAGAATTATTATTCTAAGGCAATAAAATAGTTTTCAAAAATAGTTGTTGCTATGTGCCATCAAGTCAGCTTCAACTAATGGGAACCATATGGATGGGTAATCTCCAGAATGTCCTGTCCTCAACTGCCCTGCCCAGCTCTTGTAAAAGCAAGCCTGTGGTTTTCTTTAGGGAGTTCACCCATGTAGAGATATCCATCTTCAAATCTTGAGATACAGCAAAATGAACAAAATTATTGGAGATTTCCATCACTAATTCGTCAATGTGAAGCTACACAAAGTCCACACTGTACCACAGCCAACACCAAATAGTGGCACACATTGTGACTGTTTGTTTGCACATCCCAAAAGGGATGCTCTAGGCTCACCACTGAGTTGGAATGAAGCCCCAGGACTTGTCCCTTCCATAAATAAGGGCGGAATCCTCCAGGTACTTGAGCACTGGGCTTGGCTGGAGTCATTAGTGGTCAAATATTTCAACCTGTGAGGTTGCTGCTTGGCTTTTCTGCTAGTTCCCAAGCTTACACAGTGGAAGCAAAAATATGGCCAGATAGCCATATCCCAAGTAAGGTTCAAGAGGCATGTCCATGTAGCATTTAAGTGGCTTAAACCCTGGGGAAACAGGCATTACTGTCACTTTTCAGCTGGAATGACCATGTTTACAGGAAATATGCAGCTTACTCTAGAACAGTGGTCCCCAACCTTTCTTCGTCTGTGGCCCAAGGGACCCTTTTTCAAGGCACACACGTACTGGGGGACCCTTTTTTAAAGTGTGTGCAGCCTAGAGGGGCATTTTTATGGTGCACATGGCCCAGGGTTAGTGTTTTTTATGGTGTACGTGGCCCCAGGGAGCATTTTTAAAGCGAACACAGCCGGGGGAACCTTTTAAAATGATGTTCCTATAGAAAACGGTGGGTTCTTGCCAGTCTGCAGCCCAGTGGTGAGCCACAGCCCAGTGGTTCGGGACCCCTGCTCTAGAGCACCTTTTTAAATACATTAATGTTAGTTGTGTGTGAATGAAACACTGTGAAACACTTGTGGGTGGAGAGGATCAATTAAGAAAAGGAAAATGGGGAGGAGGGGATGCACAATTGACCAGAACTGGGTTGTTGTTTTCTTACCATGATGTAGTCAGACCATTTTTCCCTCGCTGTTCTTAAAGCAGCTTGCCTCAGCTTCATCACATGGGTGAACCTGGAGTTTGGCCAATGTTTTGGCCCAATTTCCTCTGGGTAAGACCTAAAAATAATAATTAAGAAATATAACTAATGCTACCATCATTTCCTCTGAGCTGTGAGGCCATGCGGCCATGCAGTGCTGTATTGTTGTTGTTCAGTTGCACAGTCGAATCCAACTCTTTGCGTCTTTGTGGACCACAGCACACCAGGCCTTGGGGCCACCCATTTGCTTCTGGTCACAGCCTGAACACCGCGTGCATGAGGTGGAGGGGCTGCCTAGCTCTCTGGAAAATCTGAAGGAATGTTGAACGCCACTGTGTCTTATTATACATTGTCACTCCCACAGGAAAGCATTATTTACTTTCTAACTTGAGTTATTAAATGTTTTTTTTTAAACTTAAAAGTGGAGCAAATATACTGTCACCCCTGCCAAAAATAGAGCAACAACATTGGAGGAAGGCTCTGAGAGAACAAGTGCACTTTCATATGTATTTCTAGAGTGCATATCCAGCACTGAAAGCAGTGGTTTCCACTCTTGGGTCCCCAGATGTTCCTGACTACCACTCCCAGAAATCCTGGCCAGCACAGCTAATGGTGAAGGCTTCTTGGAATAAGTTCAAGAACATCTGGAGACCCAAGGTTGGGGATCCACTGATTTAGAGCAACAGATAGCATCACTCTGTTTACTCCCCAAATTAATTCTTGCCCCATGGTGGAGGACAATAAGTATAAAAATATTTTATTGCAGTCTAGATCAAGGGTGGCGAAGCTTTGACACTCCAGATGTCTTGAACTGCGACTCCCAGAATTCCTATCCTATATTGCGAAGGATAAAGGACTGTTAGAGAAGTAGTCCAAAACACATGGAGTGCCAAAGATTCATCATCACTGGTCTAGATCTTTAAATTGTGTACATAAGAATTACATAAATATGTACATAAATTACATAAATAATTCACTAGCAAATGAATGTAGAGCAGCATCTGGACACTTCCATAAAGGCATCCATTCTTTTTTAAAGGAATAGGAACATGGGGACAGAGGAGCTACTGGGAATGATAGCTTTAAAAGGAGATAATATCTATGTATAGAGCCAGTATACTGCCAGGTGCTCTGAAAAACAACTGGTAGTAGTCATCAACCTGAGGCCTTGTCGGGTGAATGGCTAGAAACACCTAGCTGGCTGCTACTGGACACACTGAATGTTGGGCAAAATAACCCCTGGTCTGGTCCAGCAAGGTTGTTGCCATATTTCTAAGAGTCTCTCTCTTACATAAAGTTTGGGAATTTAATTTTTTAGACTGCAGGTCGTAGAATCTCCTAGTCATCATCTGGCTGGTTGGGCGAGTCTGAAAGTGGCAGTTACTATTAATTCCTCCCCCACCCCACCCCAAGCTTTGTGCTAACATTATAGCACATTAAAGGCTAATAACATACACTAATAAAACAGGCACTAAGCTAGTTGGGATAGGCAGCCAGCTAGCCCATGTATAGAGTTCACAGCACTATTACATGAAAGGTATGGTAGAAAGGTATATATTTTTTGCCTTATAAGATGCTCCGGCCCATAGGACGCTTCTTAATATTGGATGAGGAAAACAAGGGGAAAAGGTTTTGTTGTTTTTCACCTCCTCAGAACCAGCTCTGTGGCCATCACTGGACCTGGAAAAGCCCAGCAGCAGTTTTTCACAGGAATGCACTGGAAACTGATTAATGAGTTCCTGGAAAAAGTTTTCTTGTTTTTCTTCTCCCTAGGACCAGCTCTGCAGCCATCACTGGACCTGGGAAAGCCCAGCAGCAGTTTCCCATAGGAATGCATTGGAAGCTGATTTCCAATAGATTTCTATGGGAAGCTGCTGCTCAGCTTTCCCCACTCCCCTGCTTTTCACCCTTCCAAAAGAAAAGAAAGGAAAATAGAACAGAAAAGAAAAGAATCCATTTTGAAAGGCAACTATTTTCCTACCTTCTTCACCATGTGATCAGCAAAGCTTCAAGAAGTCACATCACTTCCTTCTTGGATCATGTGATCAGCAAAGCTTGAAGAAGGAAATGATGTGACATCACTTCCTTCTTGAAGCATTGCTAAGCACATGGTGAAGGTAGGAAAATGGCCACCATTCAGTATGGATTCTTTTCTTTTGTGGGGACCGGGAGGGGATTTTTTTTACCTTTACCCTATAAAACGCACTGACAATTCCCCTTATCTTTGAGGGGGGTTAAAAGTGCACCTTATAGGCAAAAAATATGGTATATATAAAGTATCTCCATAGGATTTGCATCATTATATCCAGAAGATGGTAGATAGTGACTGACTATACAATAGTACCAAGACCCAAGTAATGAATGCCTTCTCTCTGTTCCTTTTTATTCTACTTTTAAAAGGTGGGGGTGGGGCACCCACTTTGTCAGAAACTACCAGGGCTAGAACTATTAGCCGCGCATCTGGGAACTGCTGCTTAAATGAGCCATTGAAAGCTAAAAATTATGCATACTGTACTGTAGCAACAACAATTTGCTTTAAGTCATTGTGGTTATGGCCTTCCAGACATTTCTGGACTGCAACTACCATGTTCCCAAACTCTTGGCTAGGCTGTGAGCACAACCTAATATTACAGAAAATGGATGCAAACCTTTGCATTTGGCTTAAACTTCAGTGTCCCCTTGACTGTCCCACATACAAAGGGTTTATTTCAATAACTAAATGTCCTTCAGACTGTTGCATTGGGTGGCTCTGGTTTAGTAGAAAAGCCTACTCACTGAGGTTCATCCAAAGGCCTCCACTCCACATAGTGGTACAATTTTTGGACATTCTTCAGCCACTCTCTCAGAATGCCTGTTGTATTGTCAACGTTGTGGTCGGTGGCTACCCTAAGGAAAATGCATACACCCACAGTTACTTATATTTACATTGAAGACAAAAATAATCTTTAAAAGGCAAGATGTTGGATAACAACAACAGCTTGGCTAGAACCTTAGGGTTGCAGGGTCTGGGAGACAAAGACCAGACTTGTATACAACTTCTACTCCGAATTTACTGTATGATAATAAGACAGTAAATAGTCATTTGCTGAGGAAGGAAGGAAGTGGGTGGTATGGACATAAGAGTATGTGTGCAAGCAGGTATTTATTTATTTAGTATTCTACCTTGTTCCCAGCAACAGAATCCAAATCAGTTTACAAATAATTTCAAAAACCAAGTATAATAATACTTAATAATAAAATAAATTACAATATTTTTAAAAATGTAAACACATTAACTACTTTAATGGACCAAATAAAACTGTTTTAAAACAATTTAAAAACATGTTCAGAAGGTAGAAAAGTCCTTCCTTTAATAACAATAACAAAATACAGTTCTTGTATAGCAACCAATTACTATACAAAGTATACAACGTACTTCAATGACAGATAAGAATCAGAGGTTTAGGTACTCTTAGTTGAACAGACTTGTATTACCCGAAATCCTAAACACTGGTTGTTTCACTCCCTCCCCAATTTCCGATGTGAATTCCTTCTCCTAAGCGCATAAAGGCACTTAGGAAGAGCACTAAATGCACTTAGTGCAAGAAGAACATGCTATTCCATCTCACACTTAATATGGATCCATTTGGAGAAGAAATGGCTTTTGTGGAGTATGAATCTATGTGAGAGAAACCCGGCTCCATTTTGTTAGTTTAATATGCCTCTAATCTCAAATGCCCTGTTAGAAAGATCTCAAAGCCAAATGCTGTGGACTTCAGATTGGTTTCTCTAGTAAAGAGCAGAGCTCCTATGGAACGCTGATGGAAATGACAAGACAATTTAGCCAGGAGCAGTGTAACTGGATAAATAAGCCCATTCAAGGTTTTTATACTGCCATTCAGCTCCATTCTTCAGATACTGAGTTTACGGACAAAGGGTTTACTATGTCCCCTTGTTAAATCAAATGGGAAATGACACATATAAATAGAGGAGCTTTGGCAGAGACAATGGAATTACCCACCCATCCCTCCACTCTATCCCCATTTAACTGCCAAAATGGAGATGGGGGGTATCTTTCCTTGAGTAGATTAGAGACCCAAGAAGAGCCCTTTTCACTGAATTGCCTGTCCAGGATGAACAGAAGGCCTACACAAATAGTCTCTTCATGGATAGTCAGAATGTGCAATTGTCACATGCTACCCTAGACCGCAAGCCCAGGGTGACAAGACGTTCCCTGTTGTATATTTTCCCTGCAAGAGGTATGCAGACAGAGAGGCTGGGCCAGCAAACCCCCTGAGGGAGAGATGTAAGGAATGTCACACTTGGCAGACTTTCTAAATCAGAAATCTGACAGCAGTGTTTGCAGGGTCTTGAATCTCCCCTCTCCCCTTACTAACAGTTTTATATGCCGCCATAAGTGTGCTAGGTTATGACAATGTTCCAGCTTCCAGTGCTCAATGAGCTACGAAACCTCCTGAATAATCTTGAGTCAGCCATTTTCTTTCACTTGCTTTCAGATTGGTGTACTACTCAGAATCATTGTGAGGATAAAAGTGGGAATGAAAAGAGCCTTGACCTCGGTGGAGGAAGGTGAACTCTAAATGTAACTACTGTAACTAACTACAGTATCAATAAATAATAAAGGAATATACCAATATGGTCTACTGCAGTGGTCTCCAACCACTGGGCCATGGCCTGTTACCGGGCTGTATTGGGCCGTGAGCCCACTGAGTTCTGGAAAGGTATGTACACCCACGCTTCCCCCCCTCCCTTGCACCGGCTTTCCTCGTGTGGTGCAGCCATACACAATCATTTTCGCGACAGAAATAACAGAGGTAAGGGGTGAAGTGCACACACGTGCACCTGAAAACAGCAGCCATGGTCCCCTTGCTGGGCCACGGGCACCAGAGAAAAAAACATATCCAGACCACATAGAGGGAAAGGTTGGGGTCCGCTGGTCTACTAGAAGCAGTGGACCAGTACTCAGGTGGCACGGTAAAGGTTAAGCTCCCCCCCCCGCACATGCATGCTAGTCACATCCGACTCTAGGGGCGGTGCTCATCTCCACGTTTAAGCCGAAGAGCCAGTGTTTATGCAAGTCCATGATCATGTGGCATGGTATGCAAGTCCATGACCATGTGGCATGACACATGGAACACTGTTACCTTCCTGCTTTTGTACTACTGTACCTATTTATCTACTTGCATTTGCATGCTTTTGAACTGCTAGGCTGGCATGAGATGGGATGAGCAGCAGGAGCTCACTCCACTGTGTGGCAACTGGAATTTGAACAACCGAGCTTGCTGACTTTGCAGCCGACAGTCAGCCTGCTCAGCCACAACATCTTCCAGCACTCAGGAAACGTGAGTTCAAATCCTTGTTCAGGCAAAGAAGATGTACCAATGGGTGGCAATCATACAGCCAGCTCCTTAAATAGCTCATGTGCTTTGTAAAAACCCAACTAAGACCACCGTAAGTTCAAATCAATTTGATACTACTATCTGTTTGTATTGGTTTTGTTGTATTTCATAAGAAGTTTTTAATGACCCATTTTAACTGTGTTTTGTTATATCAATTATTAAGCATCTTCAGGTCTTATGCAGAAGAACAGAGGTTAATAATAAAGAGTGAAAACAGAGTACTCAATAAAACCCAAATCAACAACACAAGTCGCGTTTGAAGATAAAAAAAAATCCTAACAGGGTACCAATACCCTGATGTTAGTGAGGGTAGTGAGATGAGCTTTTATGATATTTTCTCCACGCAACATGCTCTACTTGTCTGCCAAGCTGGTTCACTGCCTCAAAAGCTAAATACCAGGAAGGGGAAGCCCGGGATGGTCATTTATCATAGTGATGGCAAACCTCTGGCTCTCCAGATATCTTGGATAGGAGCTCCCAGAATGCAAAAGCAATAACAATTTTTTAGGACAGAAGAGGAACAAACGAGCAGCTAATTCAAGTTCCCTATACAGCAAATACAGGTTTTTCTATTACTTTCAACCATGAATAAGCTCTTCCAACAGGGCCTTTTTCATGTCCAAATAAATAGCCACGTATGCTAGGTAAGGATGAAAACCACCACATGGAAAAATTCAATCACCAAATATTTTAATCCATTAAATAAAGCTAGTTTCATTTTTAAACCCCCCATGATGCTACATATACAGGGGCGTAACTAAGGGGGGGACAAGCACCATGGACAGCGCCATTATTCCCATAGACTTCAATGCAATGTAGGTTGCTGTCCATGGTGCTTGTCCCCCCCTTAGTTACGCTTCTGTACATATATATATACTGTGTATATAGATGTAGCATCATGCTTTGAAATTTGTTGCTGTTGAAAGGCTAAGAGTCCAAGTCGACACATCAAACTCTCCACATATCTTTTGCTCTCTTGCATTGCTCAGTCCAGTTTTGTTACTCATACTAGTAGCTGTACTAGCTCTCACCTGTTGCTTGAAACATTATCATTTAACTTCTGGAAATATTCCCATGTTAGGGAGGGGAGGAAAACATTTCCAAAAGATGTTCTACAATCTACAGTATTGTGATCCGCAACTGACCTTTAAAAATATGATCCGAATCTTATGTTGCAATATGGTGTACTACATATGGTTGCAAAAGAGCTGACACTTTTGTACTTCACAAAGTTTAAATCTCTAGAAAGCCCTTAGTAAGTCAGCTAGAAGATTTCTCAAAAATTTCCATCTACTTTCCTCTTCTTTTGTACTCTGCTTTGAGCTGCTATTTATTTGCTGCTTATTTATTTTGAGCCTAGTGTCATAGGAATAAAAACCTGTCTATTTTGTTAGCTTTCTTCCTTATAGGAAAGCTACCCTAAGTGCTACCAAAAGAAACACTGTGTATAGACCTACTGGTTTCCTGGTTCAAGTGCTGCATTTTGGTCCAGGTTGATGTACAGAAGTAGAAGAGAGAAAGCACATTGAAACAGCAACAAAAATGAATCACTCAATCCTTACTTTCACTTCATTCTAATAATCAGCAGACTTTTTGTGAGAGATAATGGCCCCTCTATTTTCCAAACAGTTCTGGCCAGAAGTGAGAAAAGCAAGCAAGTGAAAGTGTAATAGAGGGTGTATTTACACAACCTTTAGTGATGTGTTCATTCTATTTTTCTGTTGCTTTTGCTTTGGGCCAGTGTTTGTTTGATTTACTGTTTGCTCGATCTTGCTTCGCTCCCAGCAGAGATTAGAGCGCCCTGTGGCAATACTGACTTTTTAACACAGCAAGTCCAAACATCCATGTTGCATTGCGTTCAAATTAATTTTCAAGGTCCTTCAGCCAAAAAAGACTGTTCTTCTGCATACAGTATCTTTTCCCATTTATATTACCTGAATAATGAGTTGTAGTGAAGTGGTTACTTCTTTCATGTTATTTGTTCCAAGTGCTCTAGCTTTCTGCTTTGCATGTGTTTTATGACATGAAACCATAGAGCCACAGAATAATGGTGTTGGATGAGGCCTCTACAGTCATCAGGTTCCACCCCCTGCTCAATGTAGGAATCCAGATCAAAGTTAATCTGACAGATGGTTGTCTACTTCTCTCTTGGATGCCTCTAGCACTAAAGTGCTTACCACCTTTTGAGGTAACTGGTTCCAATCTTATACTGCTTCTTCAGCTTAATTCATTCATCTTAGTACTGCTTTATGGATCATTCTCCCTACCCAAGGAATCCTTAGCATATTATGATAAAATGATATGTTCTTATTGTGTGGCTATGATTCTACTGATCATTCAACAAAACTCCAACATACGTATACTTGTTTCATTGTACTTCGTACATTCATTTTAGATCTTTAACTCCATTTTGTTGATTGCTTCCTAGGGGAAAGAATCCCCGTAATGGGGTGGGGGGGGGAGCAAAAGCAACCAAGAGGAAAGAGTCTCCTGCTCTTTGGGAACCACAAATTTCCCTGAGACTTGTGAAGCTCCATAGGAGGGTGAGTTCCAAAAGAGGCTGTCTCCATATAAAGTATATGGAGAGTCTGACAAAAGCTTTTCACACAAAGTAGCCTGCAAGCCTCTATAGCAGTGGTTCTCAATCTTCCTTATGCCGTGACCTTTAAATACAGTCCCTCATGTTGTGGTGACCCCAACCTTAAATTCTTTTTGTTGCTATTTTTATTAGGTCAGTGGTCTTTTAAACAATATTCAAGCTGAATTAAATAACTAAAAAATAATTATTATTGAATCTACCTGTTTCTGTGCCTCCTCCCCCCAGGTGGGAAGAGCCCCTCAAGAGAACCAGGGAATAAAATCCTCTTTCGAGAGGTAGTATTCGAGTCTGGTCACCATACTGCAACACCACAAGTGGTGCCTGCTTTCCATGCAGTGGTTTTCAACCTTCCTAATGGTGCAACATGCTCCTATGGTTACTAAGACCATTGAAAATATGTATTGGTTTTTATGGACTTAGGCAACCCCTGCAAAAATGTCATTTGACCCCCAAAGGGGTCCCGACACCCACCCCCCAGATTGAGAACAACTGCTCTATAGCACATCCGGTGAACAAACATTCACATGAATCATAGAGAACACAAAGAGCAATGTAGTCATGTGGATACAGGAAGCATGTGGGTGAGGCTAAATGTAGTGGTCTCTTATTGCAGTGGCACCCAACCTTGTTCACTCCACAGCCCAGCAGCACTTTTTTGAGACACGTGCAGCCAGAGGGTGGGGCTATGTCACATGAAGGACGTTTTAACTTTGGTGAGCACCTCTATGTCGTGCACACACCTTCCCCCTGCCTTTTCTGTTGCAACCATTTTTATTTGGGTTGCAGTGGGGTGCGTAAGGGAAGAAAAGCCCCATACAGAAGTGTATGTGCACACACATGGGTGCACACCTTTAGACAATTCTGTGGGCTTTGAGCCCCGGTTTCTGCTGGATCTGCAGACTGATGGTTGGGGACCACTGTCTTTTAAAAAAAGACTTCTGAATTCACTCACATGGCTCCATCTGGGAGTGCACATGAAGAGCACTTAGCATTCACCATAAGGTTTTGGACAAGCATGACAGCTAAACTGGCATCAACAGAACATGTTTGTTGTGTAAAGGGGTTAACTACAGGATACAGTATTCATCTGGGATGGCTACAAGTACTGACACTTTTAAAATGAGATCTGTTTCTCATTTTATTAAATATGTTTCTTATCCTTAAGCTGATATACTGTCTAAAATCCATTAGTAAGTCATAGCTAAAGAAGGCCTACTGAATCAGTGGAACCTATGGAGAAGCTGATTCACCAAATCCCCACTGATTTCATGGGCCTACTTTAGTTGCTATATACAACTGGATTTCACCTGATAGATGGGATTGCTATGAAAGGAATAAAATTCAGCACACAATTGCCAGTACAGAGTTGGAAAACTTTCAGCAATGGGTAGAAAAATATTTATAGTAGGGGTCCTATATCTGAGGGATCAGTATCCATAGTTTTACTTATCCATTGGTTGCCACACCCCTATTTACAACATACCATAGCACTCCCTTGTGCTTTTGTTTTGCCCCTTGCATGATGTACTATATCATACAAGAGGCAAAATTTGTATCCTCAGTTTTAGGTATCTATAAGGCAGATGATGGAACTGGCCACAACAGATATGGGGGTGGGATCCTAGTGTACTGTTGGTTTTTCAAGTACACCACTATTTCCCAAGCAACTGTAACACTTCACCAACGCTATAGATTTGCTCTATGGGCCTTGGCAGAAGAACAACTTGTTTCAGTTCAGAAGCTAGCTATTGTATCTAGCTTCCAAGTGAATAGGTTATAGTAAGCTAAATAAAACAACAAATACTGTGATGTACACATGATTTACAAGGTCACTCTAAAATGACTACATTAGCACTAATCCTTTGCACAGTCTAGAACAACAAACCATTAAATTAAGTGTACAATATCTAAAAATGGAAGGTCTTCATCTAAACATACAGTATGTAAAACACTGGCTCATTTGACTTTTCTTTGCAGGAAATTCTTCAGAGGCTGTAAATACAGTGAAGATTCTGAGTGGAGAGGTACTGCAATATCCCTTTAGATCAGTGGTCGCCAACCTTTTTTCCTCTGTGACCCGGTGGACTGCTTTTCCAAGGTACACAAGGACCGGGGACTCTTTTTTAAAGTATGTGCAGCCTGGGAGAGCATTTTTATGGTGCTGATGGCTCTGGGGTGGTGTACGGCCCAGGGGAGCATATCTAAAGCATGCACAGCCCAGGGGACTTTTTTTTAAAATGGTGTGTCTATAGAAAACTGTGGGCTCTGAGGCACGGTTCCTGCCTATCTGCGGCCCAGTAGTGGGCCCCGGCCTGGTGGTTGGGGACCTCTGCTTTAGATTACTGGGCACCTGCAAGTAAACTCATTGTACAAAAAACAAGCAAAACCATATTTGCCTCAAAAATTTTCATCATCATCATCATCATCATCATCATCATCATCATCATCAAATACACATTGCTTTTGGCAAGACTAGGAAAACAGAAGCAATCCCTTCCTCAAGTCCAAAAGCAATGAGGACAAACTGGTTCTAATATAAATCAAACACTCCAAAGAGAAACCAAATGTGTTTTTAACATCCCCCAAACCAAGGTTTAAAAACAAGGCGAGTCATTTCTTCCTTCTTATTCATGAGGGCATGCAATTTCTGGTAAAATTAGAAGATTGTTTTTAAAAAGCACCAAGCCACAGATTTTGGACTTGAAATCAACATTCTAATTCCAGTATGAAACAGACAGGCACAGACACACCTCAGACGCACAATGTGACAGGAGCCAACAAACCTCTTCCAAAAGCACTGAGTAATCTAAAGAAGCAGAAGGGTTTTACCAGGGCAATAATTTTTCTAAGACAATCTGTTAGCATATCATTTTGTACACTAAGACAATCTTAGCGCTGTCAATCAAATGACACCATGCAGCTATTCTACCCCACAAAATACTTGAATGGAGGAACAGTTTGGAACACCTGGTGATGGATGTCTGTGCTTTCAGTAACATGTGTTAAATGCAGCTGAGCCACTGTAAAATGGAAGCCTGTTTGGAAGCACCCTTTTTGGCAACTGAATGCTGTCTCTATTATGCTGGTGGTGAGAGCATGGCAGTTCCTTTTTACACAATCTCTCTCTCTCTCTCTCTCTCTCTCACACACACACAAAGCGGCGTAGTGCTGTGCGGGGTAGAGAAAGGCACTCCCCCATCAGCCCACAGCCAGGTGGCGGCTTTGCAACCCCCCCCCCACAGGTGGCCCTGCCATCATCGCCTGGCTGCTGATTTGAGCGGCGACGGGCAGATGGGGGGTTGTGAGCGTGCCCCCTTCCGCCGCTCGGATCAGCAGCCATGCGGTGATGGCAAGGCCTCCTGGGGAGGTGCAAAATCGCATGCACGCCCATCCACTCACTTGTGTACCGCTTTCCCTGCAATTCAGGGAGGGCGGGGAACATGGCCAGGAGGGCAGTGGGCAGCGGGATATGCGTGGGGGCACAGCCATGCAGGCAGGTGACCTCGCACCCCCCCCCACAGGTGGCCCTGGCCTCGCCACCTGGCTGTAGGCCAATGGGGGTGGGTGCAAGCGCACGCCCCCTTAAATCACGCACCCACTGCATCCCCAATGCTATGCCCCTGCGCGCGCGCGCGTGCACGCACACACGCACACACACACACACACACACACACACACACACATGCACACCCATTTCTGCTGGAAATGAAGTATGAAGATGAAGTCCCTTCTGAGTTAAGGCAACAACATTAGAAATGCAAAGGAGTGGAAGAGTACTTTCAGTAAAGTGACACATATTGGATAAATATTGGCTGAAATCCTATTACATACCGTAGTTATGCAAAAGGTTCAACATTCAGATGAAAATTGGTGGATGTTCAGACATCTCTGTAGGCATTACACTTTGCATGCCAAACTGCAAAAAATAATGTCCACAAAGATTTCAGAACTTGCAGGTTTTTGTGTCTTCTCTGGAACAATTCTCACCAATCTGGACGGACAGTTCATTTATTTGAAACTAAACTTATTTCAATGACTATCAATTAGTTCATGCACAATGTGATATTTCAGGATTTTTGTAGAAAAAAAAAGATTAATGATGAATAGCCCAACGTAGTTTACAGTATGTTCCTATTTCCCTTTGTTTGTATGAATGGAGTTCCAAATCTAGCTTTACATAT
>JAIOUR010809325.1:0-14051 GCA_020711275.1 Calotes versicolor
CCTGATCCCTGGGGGTGGGGGTGGAAGAACCATTTGAGGCCCTGGGGGGGGTGGGAGAAGTGAAGGGAAGGCTGAGTGGGTGGGTGAGGGAAGCAGCAGGGGAAGGGAAGGCCGACCAGGCGGGTCGGCGAAGCGGTGGGGGAAGGGGAGGTCATGGGCGAGTGGGGAAAGTGCTGGGGAAGAGAAAGGAGAAGGGAAGGTCAGGCGGGCAGGTGGAAGAAGTCATAGGGGAAGGGAAGGCGTCAGGACGATGGAAGGTCCAAACAAATTAATCCCTTCCAAATGCATTTCTATGGGAAGCCGCGTTTTGACTTCCGAATTTTTCGAGTTAAGAACGTGCATTTGGAACAGATTAATTTCGTAAGTCGAGGTCCCACTGTATCCTTTATTTGGATCCCTGCTCTAGAAAATATGCAATTTCATTAGGCAAGGATTACAATAAGTGATTCGTGATAACTAAGAAAAAGAAGAATGCATATATTCAATGTGTTTAAATACATTTTCAAAGCATTAAGAAAAATACTATTCACGTTTGAATGAAATGCCAGAATAGTCATTCTAAAAATCAGAAATTCCTTTTAGTTGGAATTGGAATGTTCCTGTAATAAAAGGTTTGCCAGACTAGAAATAAAATGTGTATATTTCCAGCAGCTTTGTTTTACAAATCTAACAGTGAGGCAATTTTATTCTAATTTATAAGGACAATAAACTGCTCGAGCTGTTAACCCATTCCTGTGAAGCCAGGAAGGACCACGAAGAAGAACTGATGATTAGCAATGGCAAGTAAATGAAGTTGATCTAACATACAGTGTGGTGGCTGCTTCAGTCAGCTGCACATTCTTTGGCAAATGATACAAATATTATACTGAAGTTAGTATTCTGAACTTTGAAAAACATTGTTAAGTCACATGGACAGCTATAAAAATACTACAAGAGGATGGGAACCAGGTACCCTCCAGATATTTATGGCCTACAATTCTTCTTAAGCCACTGGCATTCCAGTAATAAGAACTGTTGTTCAAAAACATCTAGAGGACACGATTTCACTATCCTGATCTTACTAGATCACAGTCACTAATTAGTATTAATATCAGCAATTGTAATACATCGCTATGTAAACAATAAGAGGCTTTCTACAATGTATTAGGCTGCAGTTTCTTTCTTTCAGGGAGGGAAACTCTTGGGAATAGCCAGTTACTTAAACAAGTAATAATTACTTGTTTTGGAATGGTACAGTTGCTGGATGGATTAAATATTCACCATAACAATAAACAGAAATATTTGAAGTTTGTATTTTTCACCCTGTAAGACACACTTGCCCAGCAAAAATAGGGGGAAATATCAGCACATCTTATAAAAAAAACTCTCCTCCTGGTCCCCATACTACCCAGGGACCCAAGTTACCTTGCAAAAGATGAGCCGATCTGAGGCTCCCCACGGCCCTGGCCCTGAGAAGGCCCAAGGTGGCCATGGAGAGCTTCGGAGCTGGCCCTGAGGAGGCGGGGAAAAAATGAAACAAATTTTCCTCTTTTTCCTCCTCCAAAATTTAGGTGTGTCCTATGGCCTGGAGCATCCTATAGGGTGAAAAATATGGTATACTCTTAACTAATTTTGAGAAAGGATCAATGGACAACGACACAATGCTTATACCTTTTTCGGTGTGTTCTGGCTGATTGCTGCTGCTCGAGCTGACACTGGCATCAAACCCCGTAGGAGATATATTTCCTTCAGACTGAAGGTCCTGCAGTTCTCCCACAACACTGTCCACCTCAATCGTACTGTCAGTTTCGCTCTTAATACTTCGCACTTCCTCTTGATTGGGTGCCAGGGTTTCAGAGACAGATATACTCGGCTGATGCCTGCTGGACTCGGCTACTGTCACACACGGAGGTGACTCTGGTGTAGTGGGAGGAGTGTTTAGCACTGAATTACTGCCACTGCTTGGGAACTCTACTTTCCTGTCATTCATTTCTGTCGATTTTTCCTCATTCGGTTTTGTATCTGTGCTGAGTGGCAAAGGTCTTTCAACTTTGGAGCTTGACAAAGAAGTCTCCTCTTCTACCAGGGTTTGTAGATGCTCCTCCACTGTGGCGTCCTCAGGTGAGGCATGTGGTGGGGAAGCTGCAGCTTCTGTGTCAGAGTCTGAAAAAAGCTCCTTGAGGGTTTTCTTAGGCCATTGCCCCTGAATGCTTGACCAAACATCTTTCCGGTCTTTAGCTCTAGTATTCTGCAGCCTTTCATCAGAGTTCGTCAGAAGCTTTACTCTCTTTTCTGCCACTTCAGAGAAACCTGGATAAAAAGCATTTGGACGCAAGGACCTCTTCTTCTCATCCAACCCATTGTACTTTTTATTGGGGGTTATTTTTAGCTTGGTTTTTACCTCATCTTCATCCGAGGAGCTATTGCTACTGTTTTCCAGACTAAGCATATCTTTGCCATTAGATTTTTCATCCTTAACGTTAGGTGACCCGGTTTTTAAACATTCTTCCGTTGCACAGTGTCTTCGTTTACCACGCTTTACCAGCGGCTTAATTTTATCCACAGCTTCCTTTCTGATCTCTTTCCTCTTTTTTGTCACTTCACTCTCTCCCTCATAATCAGTATCATCAGACTGTTCTGCCAATTCCTTCCGTAATCTGTCTGGAGATTTGGATACTGGTTTGGACCCTGTAGCATCTGTGAAGGTTTTAGATTCTTCTGAAAAGGATAAGCTGTTCTGCTCTTTTGGACAGAGTTCATTCTTGTCTTGGCCGACAGCCTCATCTTGAAGCTCCTCCTTATTACTGTTATGAATACTTGGAGCACTTTGGTCATCATCTTGCTCACTTTCATCAGAGCTTTCAGAAGCTGTTTGGGTTGAGAAGAGATAAAAGATTAACAGCAAGAACCATCCTCCCAATCAATTTTTGAAGTATATTACAATCATTTTGAGATTTCAAAAAAATATCTGTGTTGGGCTCTTGATCTTGATGGTCATATCATTCAATTAAAACAAAAAGGAATAACAAAGGAACATTTATTTATTTATTTATTTATTTATTTATTTATTTATTTATTTATTTATTTATTTATTTATTTATTTATTGTGTTTTCAGCCCGCCTTTCTCCTTGGAAAGGACCCAATGGAGCTTACAATATTGGAGGACAGGCCCTCTCATGCTGCATTCGTTTTGCACATATAGATTCTTTTCATCAATAACTCATAACTGTCAGACTAACGGTGGCCAGGCGTGTAACTAGGGCGCCCAGTGTGGCTTCAAAGAAGGCTGCCCCCACTGGCTTGTGCGCGCACGTAAGTGCACATGCGCACACCCACCCACCAGCCGGCCAGCTGGGCAACTTGCCTTGCCGTGCCACTGGGGGCGGCCCACCCCCTCCGCCCCCCTATTTCCGCTACTGATGGTGGCCCGTCTCAAAGTGGCTCTTAGTCTCAACGTCCCTGAGCAAAGCAGCTGGTGGGGTGCTGCAGACACTGCTGGAGCGGGTCCCTTGCCTGACCACCTCGCCATCAGCATTGTATGTCCAAGGCCCTGGCCTGGTGCTGCCGCTTCCTGGGAGGCTGCAAGCCCTGGAGGGCTTCGTGCAGGCAGTGCCTGCCTACGACCCAGCCTGCCTTCTGGCAGGCTTCACTCCCAGTTGGATTATATTCTACAAAGGTTCAGACTGATATAAATCATTTGGCCAAAATGTTGCCATGAAACTTTTGTTTGTTTATTTATAAACTATAATTAAGCACCCCATGTTTAACCCAACATTGTCATGCAGGCTTCAGTTAGCTTTAATTGACTTGTGAATGTTCAAAAAACATTCAAATAAGCATTTCCAGGTATTTAAATCGGCTCAATGCTTTCTTAAAAATTTTAACAACAGACATGAATTTATTTACAAGCCATAACATTTTTCCTTGAAATTACAAAAACATTCTCACCCTAAAACAGAAAGTCTGTGTTCATTACCTTGCAGTCCATTAAGGACAGATATAATGTCTAAAGGTTTATTTGGAGCTGGATCAGAAGTTTTGGCTTCAGCATTGTCTGGTCTGGACGCCATCTCATGTGATATGCTGGCATGAAAAGGTGGTTTTGATGAGCGTCGCAATGTTTTAGGAGAATACTTCTCATCTTTCTCTTTGTCAGTTTTATTCTAGAGGAAATGGAAAAAAGTTCTATTAATTAATGAACATACTCAATATTGTCAGCATAAAAGAGAAGCAAAAGATAATATACCATGTGTATTACAGACGAATTCCTAAAGTTTTTGTTTATACATTAATGGGGTTTTCTAATTTGTTAGTGAACAAATTTCTGCTGGAAGGAACAAAGGAAATTCAGATCTCAATAATGTTTTATGCATGTTTGTAGTTGTTGCTATGCCAAATATTTTTACTTCTCACATTAACTCTGTGTCTAATATATAATACAGTGGTACCTCGACTTACAACCGGCTCGACTTACAACCAGCAGTGGTTGCAAAAAATTTCCCTCGACTTACAACCACAATTTATTTATTTATTATTTATTTAACATATTTTTAACCTGCCTTTCTCCTTGGAAAGGACCCAAGGCGGCTTACAGCATTGGAGGATAGTACACAAAAAGTATACAACCAAAAAGTAACAAAATTTTAACCATTTTCACTTTTCTCTTCTTCAGCTAACTGTTGGTCAGCAAAGAGGCTGCTTCTCTGTTGCTCTTTCGCCCCCATGGTTAGCTTTGGAGAGAGACTGTCTGGTATCTTAGGTTTTAAATATATATCCTCTCCAGCCAAAAGCAGATGCATTAACTGCTTTTGCATTAGTTTATGTGGGTTCCAACTTGGCTTAAGATAATCATCCATGTATGAATTAAGTTTGTAAGTAGAGATACCACTGTATTTCTCATAGGAAATCATTGAAATCTAAAAACCACTTGTACCAATTAATAGCATTTCAATGCATTCCTATGGGAATCACTATTTCGATGTAAGACCAACTCGAGTTAAGACCATTCTCTATGTACCAATTGTGGTCGTAACTAGAGGTACCACTGTAGTGAAAACTTGCCATTGAAAACCCCAGTATCTGAGATTCCACATTATCGAGAACACACATGTGAGTCCTGCTTGTCCTCATGGAAAACACGGTTTAAACCAGGGGTGCCCAGAAGTAGATCTCCAGATGTTTTTGGCCTACAATTCCCAGGAGTCCTTGATAGCACAGGTGGTGCTGAAAGCTAGCACAGCTAGTGTTGAAGCAGCACTGCTAGTTGTGAAGGCTTCTGGGAGTTGTAGGCCAAAAACATCTGGAGATCTACTTCTGGGCACCCCTGGTTTAAACAGAAGTGGCCAATCACAGTTCCTTTTTATGTAGTTATACTGTAGCCCTATAGAGACTACAACATTTTGCTGTACCAATTAATTTTATACTTCCATATTGTGAATTTCTTACGTGTGCGAATAAAAGGGTTTGAGAAAGGAAAATTTTATTGTTAACACTGTCTCCTTTTGTGTCTCAGTAAATAAGATGCTAAACATAATAAGGTGGGTCTGATAAAGACTATTATCTTTATCCACAAGAAACTGACTGCTAGTTTTAAGTGATAAGTGATAAATAAACATGAAAATGTGTTCTTTTCTATTGATTCTCCCACAAACTATTATAGCAGCAATGCATCAGTCTTTTTTCCTCCTGTTCATTAGTACTTCAAAGTGACCTACCTTTATTTTCTTTCGGTGCTTTATTTTTGGTACATTTTTGTCAGCAGGTCTCACTATCTTGTCTGCTTTTATCCATTCATCATATCTGCAAGGCAATGAAACACATAAACATATATTTTATAGTCTTGCATGTTTTGTAAAGTCTTACTATTATTATTATACTCAGATACCAAGTAGTAATAGCCATGTAGTCCGTAGACTGCATATTAATCCATATGTAAACACCTTTTTAAACTATAACAGGAGACAGAAAAATAATGGGTAGGAAGAAAAGCCGGACGAAAATGCTGGTTCAGGAAGCAGTTCTGAAATCTACTGTATTCTATAAGCCATATATTAGAGCAGACATCTCAAACTCTGGCCCTCCAGATGTTCTTGAACTACAACTCCCAGAAGACTTTAGCACTACCTGTGCTAGCCTTCAGCACTAGCTATGCTGGCAAGGGCTCCTGGGAGTTGCAGTTCAAGAACATCAGGAGGGCCGCGAGTTTGAGGCCCCTGTATTAGAGTAATGTACAGTAAAAATCTGAATTTACAATTCAGATACACCATATCATGGACTATGAATCAAATTCTAACGCCCAAAACAACCTGTTAAATTAAATCTTCATTCTACAGGTCAGGAAGTCTCCCAAAACCTGAAAGAAAGAAAGAGCCAGCAAAAAGCTACCCATGATAGAAACAAATTAACACTGAAATTCTTACAAAAGCCTTTCTAGATAAAGCATAATTATCTTTTCCATATCACAGAAAGGGGGTCTCCATTGTTGGCTACACAATCTAACTGTTTCAAAAATGTGCAAAGAGATCTGTTAGGAAATTCTTGTTTGTAAGTCAGTCACATACAGTACCTACAATTTTATACTAAATTTCTTGTTATTCCATTTTATATTCTTGGGATAATCAAAAGCAAAAGTCCTCTCATTTTGTGACTCTCTTAATGCTTTTGCCTTCTATCTCTCCAAATACAGATTTTATTTCAAGTACAGTAATCTGTTTAATTACAGAATGCTAGCAATTCCAACAAAAGAATATAGAGGAATAATTTATACAATTAATGTAAAATTAATAATAAAAGTCACGTTATCAGATACCATATCAGTACTTTCAGTAACTTTATCTCAATGAACAGAACCAGAGTTTACCCTGAAGACAAGGAAATTGTGATTCTGAATTGCTACTGGTGATGTTCTTCAAGGACAGAAGTAAAAAAATTAGCAAGTTATCTATGTATATCAACAATTCTTCTTTCCACTACTTATTCCAATTAAGTATAAAATACAAAATAATAGGCAACCATTTATTATCAACCAAGTCACTAACTTCTATTTTAAACTTTCTTTAATAAAAAGGAAAATATTACAATAATTTATTGTTATTAAATATAAGAAATTAGGAAGTACATTTAGCAGTACAGATCAGTACTTAAAATAACTTCTGAGTTTAATACCCAAGACTTAGACACAGCTCATTTAAATCTAGTGAAATGTGTAGAACTTGAACAGTGCCTTAAACACTAGACGTTCTTGCAGAAGTATGCAGGGTAGCAAAACTGGTTTTCCTATTAAGTACAATGGTACTTCAACTTACAACCAGCTTGGTTTACAACCATTTTGAGTTACAACCAGCAGCAACTGCAAAAAATTCCCTCACCTTACAATCACAATTTCAACATACAACCAAAAAGGCACAACATTTTAACTGTCTTCACTTTTTTCTTCTTCAACTGTTGGTCAGCGAAGAGGCTGCTTCTCTGTAGCGCCTTCGCCCCCATGGTTAGCTTTGGAGAGAGACAACCTAGTATTTTAGGTTAAAATGTATATATATCCTTCTGCCCTTCCCTGCCAAAATCAGATGGATTAACTGCTTTTTCATTAGTTCCTGTGGGGAACTATGCCTATACATACAAACTCCATTTATGCGTCTATGGGGAATGATGCCTCTATCTACGGTTAGAAAAACTGCTCATACGGATTAAATTGTTTCAATGCATTCCTATGGGAAAGGGTGCTTCGACTAACAACCAGCTTGAGTTAAGACCATAATCCATGTATAAATTAAATTTGTAAGTAGGGGTATCACTATATACAGTATACTCAGCAGTTACTGCAAACAATCCTGGAATGTAAACAAATGTATCTATCTGTTGCATCTACACTTGATATTTTAGGTATATCTATATAAATATACGCAAAAGCAAATGAGCCCTCACTCACTCATGAGGAATAGATCTTGGAAACCACCAAACCAAATGACTAGAAATTTGGCATATATGTTGCTCTTGGCTTCTAGATGCAGGATAAGTAAGGTTTTTTTAAAAAAAATATTAAAGTTTTCACTTGTTATTGATTGATCTTTGCTAAGACAATCAGACATGGCCACACACTCAAGCCCAGCCCTATGTCATGATGTCACAATTGGGCCATGACCACACATTCAAGCCCCACCTGCAGCTGTGATGTCACAGCACAGGGTGGGGCTGCACATGCACTGTGTGGGGAAATGCCACTCCTCACTAGTGGTAGAGGAATGGGAAAGGAACACAGAAGAGAGAAGAGTTACATATGATTTACAAATTTGAAAAATTAATCGACACCTCCCCCCGCCCGGTAGTGAAGCAGGGGTTAGGCCAGCTAGTTTAGGAATATACACAGCCAGAGAAAGTGCAGGCATAAATAGCAAAATGTGCTTGTGTTGACTAGCCCCTGAGAAAGTGGCATGCTGCCTCTTAGGGAACAATTTGATAAAAATAATAATTGAACTAAGTAATGTCATGCTGTGTGTACCTGTTAAAAAAATATCTCAAAGGTAGTTTTAGCAAAAGCCAGTTCGGCATGAGGTCTGGTCTTCAATATTTGATTGATCTATTTAGGCTCAAAAGCCACTTGCCGTATGTCTCATCAGCACTAGAGTAAGTCAGGGGATGTCCCCCATACATCCTAATCACTAAAGAGTAGTATACATTTGAATGACCGAAGGAAATGAAATGTCATCTGCTAAAAAATGCACTGTCCTCTTTAGCTTTTTACTTATTTTATTCAACAAAATTACTGCAGTTTTATCTCATTCATATTTACCCACTTCTAATGGACAACAGTCAAGACACTATAAAGATCCTTGGAGAAATGACAAATCACCAGGAAGGACATTGGTCAACCATGTAAAAATAACATCCAACTCTAAACTCAAAGAATTCAATTAAAAATTGGTTTCTACTCAAAGGGCAGGATACATTCAGATTTTCCCTCAACAAAATGGTGTAAATGGATGCAACCAGCACTTGCAACACTGGTGTGTGTGTGTCTTCCATTACTAAATCAACTGGGCATGGTCCAGCTTCCTGTTCTTTAGTATATTCTAATTTTTCATGGTTCTGCTTTCAGTCTAAAAACAAAACCACAATGCAACTCCCCACTTAGCACCAATCCAGACATCCAACATGAATACAATATTTTCATGAACATAATATGTTTATGAAGTAGTACGTCCTCTTCTGTCTCCACAAAAGTATTCAAACAGAAACCATGCACATCAGGCTATGAATTATGCTGATTAATTTTTAAATCAATAACAGGAGAACAGAAAAATCTGGATTCACTGTACAGAACATAAATCCCCCAGTATTTCTTACCTCTGAACAATACCAGTCATCAAGAAATGTCTTTTCACTATTATTGATATCACGTAATATGGGTACATATTCCTATAAACATTCTAATAATCCTAGAATATTTACCTTACCCTCCAATCTTTTCAATAATGGCATAATGAGAGTTTAGGTCTGATGACACACACAAAACCCCCAAATTTTGATTGATTAGAATTGATATAATTTTCTCACCATCAAATATGGATATAAGTAATTAATACAAAATATATAACAAGGCTGCATAGTTTATTTATGGGTAGCTATTCCAAAGGAACAGAGAGGTTACAAAGACAAGGCTCCTACAATGAAGCAACAGCTCATCTCCTTGCACTTTGGGAGGGAGGGGAGGGAGAGAAAGAATCACAGTAATATACAAAACCACTTGTTCTTTGATATTAGCAAAAGCTAGAATAATATGCATAATTGCAACCATCAAAACAATAATTCATTCCATTCTAAAGGTTGAGAAGGTTGCGCTGTATTTTAAGGTATGAATTCCTAGTACTAGTTCTACTATAGTCTTCTGACATGGCAGCATGGGGAAATATAAATCATAATCCCAGTGCTTCGCTATTGGCAGACTATCTGTTGAGTACAGCACCTATGAGGATCACACCTCAAGTGAAACATGTACACAGAAGACCCTGTAAACTTCAGCCTCAACAATCAGATGATTTAGAAGATTCTGAAAATGTCACATTAAAACACCATCCCCAGTCCCTCAAAATCCAGAGCAGAAGTATGGAAACTTTGGCTCTTCAGATGTTTTGCACCTCAGACACCTCAACCATAATGTCCAAGAGTGATGCTTTATGGGAACTGTATTCCAGAAAATCTAGGAGGCCAAGAATTTTCCCACCTCTTACCCAAAATTTCAAATAAGTATTTCAAGTTCATTAGAAGCTCAACAGGAAACACCAACAGCCATCATTAATGCTTTTTCTCACAAAGTGTGCACAGTTGTGCCACCTATAATTCAAAATATGAATATATCTTCAAAAATTAACTATAGGTGATATTTTATATTTCATACTGGCCTATACAATATTTTGAAAATAAGACATGCCCTTTTCTTTCCTTAAAAAGCAAATGAAGCCTCCAAAGAATGTTGAAATTTCAACTTTTCCCTAACTAGGATGAAACGAGAGGGATATTTGGTTAGTAGTCTAAAATATACAGTACGTCCTTTCTAATTCAATGAACAGAATAGAATATAAAGCTTTCTACCACATTCACTGTGGTAGGCATATGATTTATATGCTCACCAACCACATTCTAATGTAAAACCTCAGATTTCATTTCTCCCCTATTCAAATTCAACTTGGGTTAAAGATGTGCACAAGTCAGACAACAGTAAATAGAATAGAACACTGGGGGGGGGAGCTTAATCAGATTCAGAATCTGATATTCTTCAATATTAGCCTCCTGCCTGATTTGACTTCATCAACTATTACTCAATTATGAAAATGAGTAGACAGTATGACATGATTTTCTCACTATGACTCATGCTAGCTGCCTGTAGCACAGTGCCAAAGACTTCTCTCCAGCATTCTTAGAAAAAGATAAAAAAGTAATTTATATCAAAATGGAACAAAGATAATAAGAAGTTCATACAAGAATCAATGCAAAATATGCGCCCTCCTACAAAAACCTTTGCAAAGTACATAAATATAAAACTTTTGAAAGAACTCAAGGATATGAGAAATGCACAAAACGTAATATTTTTGGCAAAATACGGAATCCACCATTTCCTCAAAGCGAAAAAAGATGCTCAAGCATAAAATATTAACACAAGTGACTTTGCCAGGATGAATATTGTTTCAGAAATCAATGGCCACAAGAAACCGGGTCCACTAAGTAAAAGCCAGCTATTTACCTTCCGATGCATGTAAGAACCGTAAATTCTCAGAGACACAGACTGCCTGTTTTAATGCAGAAAATAAGCTAAAGATTCCTGCATGTAGTAGTCCAGAAAGAAATCCATTTCCGCCCCAAAAGAAACGAAAGCTCTCCTTCACTTCTTTTAAAAACAAAAACACCCAAGTACTTAAATTTTCTATGTGAGACTTGGAAACATGTTTTGCCCAGAATAGTACGAACAAAGCTGTTTGGCTCAGTATTGCAAGAATGAGCAGAACAAGAGGTCTATATGCTATTTCAGTATGATAATAATTACAGCAAAGCTGTAACAAGAATAAGATTATTCTTCTTGATCCATATGCTACTAAGATGCTGTGGTTATATCATATACTATATGTAACTATACAGTACAATGGTCTCCACAGAGCAGCAATATTGAAAAGATTCAATATTCAGTGTGTTTTAAAACACACGTGTATTTGGGAAGTAGTTTTATGGCTAGCTAAATCTCAATTACCTCATATTCCATCCGCAGTAGTGCACCAAGTAAAGGACTTCTCCTCCTTCAATATCAGAATCTTTAATACTAGCTTCATACATTTTTTGATTTTTGCCTCGTCCATACCGCACTTGGATTTTCATGCCTGGTGGATAACACTCAAATTCTTCCTCCTCATTGTTGTCATCTTCCTCTTCCTCTTCTTCATCCTCCTCTTCATCATCATCATCATCATCTTCCTCCTTAATGGTGCCATTGCTTGAAAGGTTTAAAAAATGTCAGTTAATAAAAATGTTGAAAAAGTGTTCAGTGCCAAACGGCGTACTGTATACTGATTAATATTGTGGATGCACAGAATGTGAAGAACAGTTGGCTCCATATATATGTGTATGTATATATATGAAATCCCTTAAAGATGATCGCTTAGATTAGTATTCTCAAGTGAAAAGAATATAGCCAAGCAATCTGACTAATGACGGAAAGATGCTTTAAAACTAACAGAAGATTTTAAAAGATGATTTTGTAAAAGAAAAAAAGGTTTATCACCATCTGTGAAGACTAAAGATGCAGTCATTTGTCAAGATGGTGTTGGAGCATTTTTTCCTCCATTTTTGGATCCATATTTTTCAAACACAAATAAATCGTTCATTTAAAAATTTTACTGTGTGTTTTATACACGGCTAATCTTCAGATTTAGAGTATATGCACTTGTGATGTAGTGATATTGTTTTGTTCTGCTGCCATGGATTAATTGATACAGCATTGATTACTAAGCTGTCACTCTTTGATTGCTAAGGCCATCCTCGAAAGAACGACACATCTAAGTTCCGCACACTCAAAAAGCCTTTCCCCTAGAATTTCTCAAGCAGAGCATCCCAAGCCTTGCCTGCAATTTTCTTAATAGAATTTCAAAAGTACTTTGTGATATGGGATTGCAAGTATGAGGGTCATCAAAAGAAAAAAGTAAAATAATCGCAACAGCAACAAAATATCTAAAGCCTTGTGCATGCCTAAATGGTTCTCTGGATCACGGCTGAAATACACAAATATGGAAGCTGCAGTAATTTTTCAAATGATTAAGCTATTCAAAATTATGTTTTAAGACTTTCGTTTTAAAAGGTGTGTGTGTGGGGGGGATCATGTTGCCTTTATTTCTCTAGAAGCTTGACCATTTCCCCTTGAATTCAGTCCAGAATTTTAAAGAAGTGGGCATTCAAAATAAATGACGTTTTAATGCTCAGACCAAGATCCAAAGAGGGCACAGGCTGGGTTAGGGTGAAACATATGTGCAGCCAAATATTTCCTTAGCCATTTTTCTAGTTTGTGCTATGAAGAGACAAAACATGTTAAATACAAAAAGTAATGTCTCTTGACCATAGCTGTCAAACAGTTCTCTCTTCCATTATACATGTTTGTTTTCATACCTAGGTCCTAACAATTCTTCTTGAATCATACTCTCAATATACTTATTCATAGTATATTAAAAACATACAATAAATAACTTAACATTATTTTAAATAATACTTCAAAACCATATTTTTCTACTGGACATAATTACAGAGAAGGGGCTATATTAGAAATAGAATATCTAGATTAAGGGGTTTTAAAAATGTACATATGTAAACAAAAACTTGGTTGTTTAAATAAATGCATTCTATTCCACCTTAAGATTCCTCCACAATATAGAAACATTTGCTGCATAAAAAGGGATCACTTTAAACTTTACCATGCCTTTATTTCTTCAGCAAAATTAAAGCTGTCAATGAAATGACTTGTTATAGTGCGTACGGCCATAATCTCTACATCTGTTTGGTATACAAATGGGATGCTGAGCTCAACCCTTTTTCCTTTCTTTCATCCCCTCCTCCAAAAGCATACTAAATATGCCCATATAGATATACTCAAGTATAAGTTGACCCGAATATAAGCCGAGGAATCTATTTTCCCCTCCAAAAACTTTGGAGAACAGGTAGGTGGCTTATAATTATTAGCTCAAGTATAAGTCAAGGGGGGCTTTTCCAGTCCTAAAAATGGGCTGAACAACTAAACTTATACTCAAGTATGCATGTTAAATTCATATAAAATGACTAGCATAGGTAAGAAGAGTGAACAGTAGGATCCAAGAAGATCAAAGGAAAATAGTGCTATTGGGTGTGCGGATTTAGTCGTGTAATTACTAGTGTAATGGCCACTGAATTTTATAACGTGTGTGTGTGTGTGTGTGAAAATCTCCCATTAATATCTAGTAACATCTCTCTTTTCTCTGTTGTAATAAATAACTTTGACTATATTTACTATCATCAGTGCTTTCAATTTCTGTAAATAAAATTTGTTGAACATAGACTAATA
>JAIOUR010820410.1:0-14147 GCA_020711275.1 Calotes versicolor
GAAAGAAAGAAAGAAAGAAAGAAAGAAAGAAAGAAAGCAGTGTCTGTGTTTTCAAGGGAGGTTTTATATTTCAAATTTTTAAAAAGTGAGAGGTTTTATTTTCAGGGGAGGTCTTATTTGGGGGAAGGTCTTATTTTTGTAGGAGGTCTTATTTTCGTGGAAACACGTTCATGCCACCCCATCCCCCTTCCCCGTTTTTTCAATCATGTGTTGACTTTGGGAGTTGTGAGGCCTAAAAAAGTAACTTTTCATGTGAGACCCCATGTTTCATTTTATTTAATGCTTTTGCACAATGAGTTGGTCTTGATGCCATGAGCATAATACTCTTGTATTCTCTATCCTTCCCTCAATAATTCTACTTGCTTATTCTGTTCTCATCATTAGGAGCACCATGGTTGCTGACTACATATACTGGCTGTCTGGAGGAAGGGACCAGCATACCAGCAAGCTCATCAAACTCTATTGGCAGGTAAAAATTGATGACCCAGCTAGGAAAGAGGAACCCGTCCTGCTGTTAGAACCCAGATGAAGGATTGGTGCTTAAAAGACTGCCAGCTAAGGTAGCTCAGGGGCGTATCAATCAAGAGGCCATTATAGCATAGTAACGTATTTATAATGAAGGAGATTTTTCCAAGCCTCATTTTAAAGGTAAAAATCAAGGTTGTTAACCCTTGGCTCATACTTCAGTTTTACTACCATAAAATTTGATTGCCAATAGTTTATCATCATCAATGCTATCTATCTATCTATCTATCTATCTATCTATCTATCTATCTATCTATCTATCTATCTATATCTATCTATCTATCTATATCTATCTATATCTATCTATCTATCTATCTATCTATCTATCTATCTATCTATCTATCTATCTATCTATCTATCTATCTATCTATCTATCTATCTATCTATCTATCTATCTATCTATCTATCTATCTATCATCTGCGATGGTGCCTGGGTAGCACAACAATTTAGGTATTTGATTGTGGAGCCAGAGATTAGGTGTTTGATTATGACTACTACAGAGGTGTGGCTGGGGGAGCAATTCCAATTTCACATTGACAGGACTAAAGCCGGATGTTGCCCACTCTGGCCACAGCTGGCATAAAAGAAGGTAACGGTAAAGGTCCCCTTGCCCATCTATGCTAGTCATGTCAGACTTGAGGGGCAGTGCTCATCTCTATTTTTTAGCTCAAGAGCCAGTGTTGTGCAAGTTCATGGTCATGTGGCCGGCATGGATGAATGCATTTCTGCACACTGAACACTGTTACCTTCTTGCTTTTTATGGCCGTACCTATTTATCTACTTGCATTTGCATGTTTCAAACTGCTAGGTTGGCAGGAGCTTGAACTAGCAGTGGGAGCTCACATCAAGCACTCTTTGGGTAGTTTACAATCAATTATGCAAGGTACACATTGCCCCCATCCCACCCGTTTTACCAACCTTAGAAGGATGGAAAAGCTGAGTCAACTTTGAGCCGCCTAGCCTAAGAATAGAACCCCAGGTCGTGAACCCAGATTTTGCTGTAGTTCAACATTTTAACCACTGCGCCAAATAAATACAGGCCAACAAGAGGGGTTCTGTTTACTTAGGTACTGTATTTTCCTTCGTATAAGACTACATTTCAGACTTTAAAAAGCACCCCCAAAAGTGGGGGTCATCTTATACACCAGGTATACAGATAACAATCATGAGGAAGGCCAAAATCTCTATTTTAACAGGAAAAGTAGGGGGCCGTCTTATACGCCCAGTCGTCTTATATGCTGGAAAATACGGTACTTCTATACAACTCATCTTAACTCAGGCCTGGCTGGTACCGCAGTACTGGACCAGCTGATTCCTTTGGAACTATGCCTAAATGTATTGTGATTCATGCTCAGGCTTTGCTCTGGCCTCTGCTGCCCATCCCTCTTTGTGTTCTGTTGGTTTTTTTTAAACTGGCATTTTTGTACTGCTTTTCATTGTGTAACTGTTTCCTCTCAGCAGTTCAACAAGAAACCCAAAACAGAACAAAAGCAAAGCCGGGTGTGTGTGTGTGGAGTGTTCAGTAAACGAGCTGAGCTGGTGTAGTCTCAAGCCCTGATTATCAGCTATAGATAGTGGATTAGGTTATATGCACACTAAGGTGTGAAATCACCATCCATCCCAAAGCTACTGTCTCCAAGGGACCAGCATTGACGGTGGCTAAGCTGCTGCCGTTGCCCCTCAGTTTTTAACCATGATGTTTTTCCAAGGCTGGGTTCTTTTCTGAAAGCAAGAAATCCTCCGTTTGAGAGGCGCTTCTAATCCTTTTGTCCTTGGGGAGAGAAGGAGCGGTGTGTTTAAGTAGCAGCCCTTTTTGCAAGGCACTGGCAGCTGTGTGAAATTGATGAGGATCATGAGTGTTGGCCTGCCTGGCATCATGCTTCTGCGGGCGCTGGACAGGAAATCCTGCTGTACAGACATGTCCCTCTATTAAAACCTGTTCCTAGGACGCTAACATTACACCATCGCTCACTAGCCAAATGTCTTGCCCACTTATTTGAAGAAAAGAACTGAATCAAATTGAGGATGCCACAAACTACGTTGATGACTGCCCAGTTAGACCTAACCTTGGACCATGCTGGTTGGGTGATTCTGGGAGCTACAATACGTTCTCATACCCCAAATACCTATATTTCCAAGCAGGGGTGTTGCTAAGGGGTGGCTATTGGGGCTCCAGCCCCGGATGAAATTCAAATAGCCCCCGATGCCAGAGGACAGAGGTGGCAGAAGCAGGCAGGGATTCACTGTGCCACAAAACCTGGCTGCATTTCACTGCCTAATGGTCCTTCTTCTCAGGACAGTTATTCATACCTTCTTCTCCGGACAGTTGATTTTTACTATCAGTATCGTGCATGTGTTTAAGGAAAAAAATGTGAACACTTGGAAGTTGACATAAAAACATTAAAGGGTTAAAAATATGGATATGCACACCCCTTTAAGACACGCCCACTGTTGCTTAGGCCAAGCCCATTGGGCTGAAGCCCCTGGTCTTTTTCCCACCTAGCAACGCCCCTGTTTCCAAGCTGTGTTCAAGCTCAGTAATAAATTCCGCAGTGGGTCAGTTTGGATTTAGAACTCTACTTCTGGGCGATCCCCCATTTTGGCTGGTCCAATGGGATCACATTGTACAGTTGTATTTTCAAAATGTCCTGTGTGCTGTAGCTTCTTCTCTCCCAATTTCTGCAATTTGCCTTTATTTTACCCCAGGATTTTTCCTGTAAATAATAGGACAGTGTTGTTGTTTGTGAGAGATTCCAGTGATATTCTTATAGGTCCATAGAAGGAATGGAGTTGAGTGTGAGGTTGGCTTTATGATTAAGCTGGGATTTGAAAATGGGCCTTACTCTCCTAAACCCAACACTATTGCCCTATAACAGTGGTGGTGAACCTTTTTTAAGCCTGAACAGCAACACAAAACAAACTTATTCATTTCAAAGTTCTAATACTGCGATTAAACCTGAAGACTGAAATTTAAGTTTAGAAACAACAATTCATATAGTTGTCTGAACTAATTAACATATTTTGTCTTAAAAGTGAGAGTATAACCTAAGCTTTGTGCCACTTATCACACTGGAGCCAGCCACATCCCTCTAAATACAAGTAGCTGAAGAATATGAGTGGGAGGGAAGGTGTTATCACAACCTGCTTGTAAGCTTTCCATACCCAGCTGGCTGGCCATTGTAGGCCAAGAATGTTATGCTATATAGGTCTTGCTCCCATTTTGTAACTGTCTTCATACTTTCTCGCATTCTTTAAAGGTTATATGAAGAGTATATGCTTATTGTTACACTCTCCTTGGGTTATTTTTCTTTCTAACGGATGAAATCAACGTAGAATGGCATTGCGCATTTTCTCCTTTATCCATTCAGTAGTGGTTATTCAATGAATAAAACATCCAATGTACAATAGCTGAGAACATCACGTTTTTCTGCCACTTTATACTTCCACTAATGTAGGTCACGTAGCATATCAGCTTATTATTTAGGTTCTTAAATGTGTTTAATAACTTAAGACGGCAGCTGTATTTCTGTACATGGTGTAGTTATTTTAAAACTGGCCTTGCAGAACAGCCAAAAATATATCTCTGTGTTCCGCTGAGCACTAAAAGGCAAAACCGCAACGGCTTAAGAGATTTATTTTAAAGTTCAGGGAGCATTAGATGCTACAACAAACTGTAAGTGTATTATTCCAGAGGAAAGAGGATCCAGACTTAATACCTGTTCGATCTAGCAAAGGAGATATGTATACACTGGTAGGCTTCCGGTGTAGATTCCTTCATTTTAACAGGTATTGCCTGAGTGGGCTCTATGTGGATCCGGAGGGGGCAATCAGAAAGTATCCGAGATAGGTCCAATGTGTAGGAGCAATGTGTAGGTTTCCCACACATATGGGAATGTGTGCCCCTTATCAGAGTTTGAACTAGCTGAGCAGCTCAGTGGTTTGGGTATCTGGCTGTAGAGCCAGAGCTTGGGAGTTTCATTCCCCACTGCACTGTCTAGAAAAAGAGCCAGCCTATGTAGCCTTAGAAAGCTACACAGTCTCAACATATTCCCAGAAGAAGTGAATGGTAGACGACGTCTGAATGCTCCCCATCACTATCACCAAGGAAAGAGTTGCTGCAGATGTGCCGGTTCTCAAAAATGTCATTGCTCCTCAATTAATCTTTTCCTGCTCAGGATCCTGCCTTCTCCACACCCTTTTCCAATGTGTCCAGGCAAATACGTGACCTCAGGCAGCCAACTGACCAAAGAAAAAAAACACAGGTTCCATTCGTCTCCCCCACCATCTCTTCTTTGGTCAAATTTCCACCTTTCTTGGGAATTTTTCTGATTTCCTTTCTAACGACAAGAATTGTGTGGGGGAGACAGTGAGTTTCTTTTAATTATAACACTATCTATGGTCTTTTCCTTCCTACCTGATCCTCTGTACTCTGTGGTTGGTAGAACATTCTGAGGTATATTGTACAGTGGTACCTCTATTTATGAACTTAATTCATACATGTGTCATGGTCTTAACTTGAGTTGGTTGTTAAGTCGAAGCACCATTTCCCATAGGAATGCATTGAAATTATATTAATCCTTGTGATCAGTTTTTCTTGTCATAGATAGAGGCATCGTTCCCCATAGCATAGGCATAGTTTCCCACATGAACTAATGCAAAAGAGGTTAATCCATCTGCTTTTGGCAGGGGAGGATGGGAGTATATATTTTTATCAAAAATACCAGACAGTCTCTCTCTAAAGCTAACCATGGGGGCAAAGATGCTACAGCAGGGGTGTCCAAACGTTTTGCAAGGTGGGCCAGATTTGGTGAGGTGAACATGTGTGGGGACCAACAGTGCTCACAGACTCCTCCAGGTGAAGCTTCTTTCCAGAGAGGGAACCGCCTGAATTTTGTGTGTGTGTGTGTGAGGGTGGTGGTGGTGGTGTTCCATGCATGCATACATGCACCACCCTTCTCAGAAAGAAAGGAGCCACACCACTCTTTCCCCAAAGAGAGCTGTTGAGGGGTACCACCTTGGTGTGCCCTCTTCACAGTGGTTCAAAAGGGAGATTGTGGGAAGCCACCCCCTCTCCCTGCTCCATGAAAGGGTCTGGCCTCCTCTTACCTGCTCTCCTTTTTTTCTGAGGGGAGGGGAAAATAAACTCCATTTCTCACTGGGATGAGTGACAGGCTGAGCCTGCAGGGAGAAGAGCCTGAGGGCCACTCAAAATTTGAAAAAGGGCCGCATTTGGCCCCCGGGCTGGACTTTGGACATGCCTGAGCTACAGAGAAGCAGCCTCTTCACTGACCAACAGTTAGCAGAAGGAAAAAAAAGTAAAGACAGTAAAATTTTGAGTCATTTTTGGTTGTATGTCAAAATTGTGGTTGTAAGTCGAGGGAATCTTTTGCAACCACTGCTGGTTGTAACTTGAAATGGTTGTAAGTCGAGCCAGTTGTAAGTCGAAGTGCCACTGTATCTACCAGGAAGGTCCAGTTACAAAGAACTGGATCCATTTGTAAATTTCATCATGATAGGTGACTGGAAGCATTCCTTCAGTATTCTAAGGCACAAGCTCAGAATCCAGGTGTGGATTCACTAAGATGCTTTGGTCAAACTGCTATCTCTCTGGCTCAGGATCAAGCTATGTGTTGCAGATCATGAGAAGCTGAAATTACCCTAGCCTTCCAGAGGCACATTTTCCCCCCAGACTTTATGTTGGAGGAGACCTTATGTTGGAGCAATCCATATTTATTTCTCTGAGATCCAATCACAAAACAGTGCGAGGTCATTTGCAAACGGAGGGAGCTGTGGAAAAGCTTGTGCTGTGGCATCTTTCAGCACTGAGGAATTCTTTGTCCTAATGACAAGCAATCTGAAATACACAATTGCTTCAGGATGGAAATGCGCTGGACAGCATTCATAACACTCTCAAATGCTCTGAAACTGCTTGCCTCACCCAATATTCTTCTACTGCCATAGGGCACGGCAACTCTCTCAGAACTGTAGCTAACTTAAACACCTATGAGTAAAAGAACTGCAGAAACGGTGCCACAAAAGGTGTGTCATTAACCTTCAATAGATGACAACCATATGGCAATGTAGTTATAACGTCATGATTGGTAAAATAGACTAAATATACATCCTTTCTTCAAGTTCTTCCATGTTCTGTCTGTAGCAAATGCCTGCATAAGAGCAGAGACATAGCTTGGTGGCAAAACCATGGGCAGCACCATACATTTACAAAGACTTGCATGCAAATGCATGGTGCTTTCCATGGTTCTGCAGCTGCGCCCCTGCAGAAGAGCTGAAATTCCCAAATTTGCCTAAGAAATGAAGAGATCCATCCCTTGATTATATCCTTTCTGATATTCTAGCAAAGTGGTCCCCAACCTTTTTTCCTCTGCGGCCCAGTGGTCTGCTTTTCCAGGGTGCACATGGACCAGGAGACCCTTTTTTAAAGTGTGTGCAGGCTGGGGGAGCATTTTTATGGTGCAAGTGGCCCCAGAGGCGTAACTAAGGGGGGGTGGGAACAAGCACCATGGACAGCACCACATATTGCATTGAAGTCTATGAGAATGAATGTGCTGTCCATGGTGCTTGTCCCCCCCCTTAGTTACGCCCCTGAGTGGCCCTGGGATAGTGTTTTATATGGTGCACATGGCCCAGGGGAGCATTTTTTCAAAAGTGTGCAGAGCCTGGGGAACTTTTTTAAAAAGTGGGCTTATAGAAAGCTGTGGGCTCTGAAACCCGGTTCCTGCCAGTCTGCGGCCCGGTAGTGGGCCCCGGCCCAGTGGTTGGGGACCTCTGTTATAGTAGCCTGGAGAAACCTGGGTCCAATGCCATTTGCAAAGTTCTCCCATGCACCTCCTGCCCAATACTGTCTCCCTCGTCAAGCTGCCGTCTCTATTTTGATGTCCCCCACCCTCCTTGAAAGAGGTTATCCACCTTTTATTTTAGCTCATGCTCCTTGGAGCCTAGCTCGCCTATCAAGCAGGAAAATGCCAGGACATGCAAGTCTGACCTTGTGCCTCTAGTGCTGTTGCTGTGCATGTTTGTCAGTGATAAGTAAGACGTCTGTGCGCCTAGGGCTTTGGGAAAGGTCAAAATCCTTCAGCAATCTGATTGTTGCCTTGAACGTCTCCTGAAGCTTGTAAAGAAGAAGAAGGCTGGGAATAGAACTTTTAGACCTGTGCTGCCCTGGTTTGGGAGCGCTTTTGTCACAAAGCCCATGGCCTCTTCTTTGCCACCTAGGACCTCACCAAGGGGTCCCTTGAACACTGAGGAAACCCAGCCCCAAAGAAAAGCACCATCTAGCTTTGCACAGGTGACTTCCCCAAGAAGTTACAACACTTAATTATGAATGTGTTTGTCAAAGGACTCTACCCTTTCTCCCTCGCTGCCTTATATGCTTGCACCTGGCTCTCAAAACTCCTTGGGAATCACAGGTAACCAAACATAGCCCCACTTGCCACACCTAAAGCCCCACTTGATGGGGGGCAAGATTGGATTGTACCCATTGGGAGGAAATTTGATAGAGAAATGTGAATGGGAGAAGGGTTAATCATATGAAAGGCATGTTCCTTTAACATCTGCCTTGACCTATTATTACTTTTGTTGTTGTTGTTGCATACTATCAAGTCACCTCTGACTTAAGATGACCTATGAATGGGAGCTCTCCAAAATGTCTCATCCTCTATAGCAGGGGTGCCAAATAGGTAGATCACGATCTACCAGTAGATCGCAAAGGTAGTGTGGGTAGATCACCAGCTCCCCCATGCAACCCCTCCCTTTCTCTCCTCCTCCTTCCTTGGTTTTGCTTTCCCAGCAAAATCAGACAGAACTCATCTGCCTGAAAGTAATCCCATTGGCTCAAATTACTGGATAGCCTTGTACATTTTTCTATGATTGTTCATTGTATTTTTAATAATTGCTTTCAGATAACGTTAATGACCAAAAAAATGTAGAGGTGTACTGAGCAATGTGGGTTCATGCAGTTGTGCAAGGTACATCAACATATATTGTACAAATAAAGAATACTCGATATATTTGTAAATAAATATATGTTTTGCATTTTTATATAGTAGTAGGTAGATCATTTTGACTTGGTCATTTTATAGGTAGCTTGCATGCTGAAAAAGTGTGGGCACCTCTGCTCTGTAGCCAGTTCTTGCAGACTCAAGCCTGTGGTCTCTTTTAGGGAGTCACTAACTCATATTTGGTCTTCTTCTCCTGCTCCCTTTTACCTGCATTATTACCATTCCCCCATAAATTCCTGCCTTCTCATGACGTGAAAACAGGACACTTTCAACGTTTTGGCCTCCAGACATAATTCAGACTTGATCTAATCTCAGAGCCCCTTGTTTGTCTTTCTAGCAGTCCAGGGCATCCTCAAAGCTCTCCTCCAGCTCCACATTTCAAATGAATCAATGTCATTACTTTGTAACCAAGCCCAAATATCTGGAACAGAAACAGCTACATAACGGCTTCTTTTCTCTTTCTAATTTTCACCTACAAAGCAAACCCCTGCTTATCGCCCCTTCATTAAACCTTTAATATATATATATATTTTCAGGGAGGAATCTGATTCCTCCCTGGAAAAAAAACATCTGTAATATGAAACAGTCTGTAATATGAAATAGTAATTAATGGGTTGAAATAGAAATTTTATAATTGAATTGACTCCCAGACTTTGGAACACTCTCCCATAGGAGGCCAGACATGTCCCATCTCTGATGTCCTTTCACAGGCAGGCAAAGACTTTTCTCATTGGACAGGCTTTCCTTGATTAACAGGCTACCTAGTATGGGGTTTTTTTAGGCTGATTACAACACTGCATTGTCTGAAGCATGTAGAACGACTTGTACCTACTGTACTCTGACTGTTCTTAGCACTGATATTATATTTTAATGATATTGTTTTGCCTCTGCTCACTCATTATTATTAGCTTTGAATATTGCCTTAATTCTTTCTTTTGAACTATTATGTATATTGTACACTGTCCTCCAGTGTTGTAAGATGCCTCTGGTCCTTTCCAAGGAGAAAGGTGGGTTAACGTATGTTTGATGATGATGATGATGATGATGATGATGATGATGATGATGATGATGATGATGATGATGATGATGATGATGATGATGATGATGATGATGATGATGATGATGATGATGATGATGATGATGATATAGCATCCCTAGCCAGGAGGTATTGTCTGTGTTTGTCAGAGCCTCAGGTGGCATCATCCCTTGAAAAGTTCTGGCAAGGAAGAACATCACAACTTGGTTGCCTAACCAAAGGGGTAGAAGAGATTTTGCTACTTGAGGCAAGGCAGGAAACTCAAGCAACACAAGGTGCATAATAGCCCAAGACCACCATGTGGATTTTAATATGTAAAAAATTGATAAACTCCTTCCTTTATCATGCTTTTTTCTATGTTGCTGCAAAAATACAGCAATATAATTTTCAAGAGTCATGTTCAGAATAGTATAGCTTTGAATAGGTTATTATGGTGGAATTTACCAAGTTCTGGTGCTTCCAGGAAGAAAGGCAGGTCGCTTGGCTTGGCTTATCAGTGTAGTCAGTATCTCTACTTGTGGACTATCCTACAATGAATATTATCTCTGCTGGAAATATCATGCTCGGAGAATTGTGACCTCCATTTAAGTCATATTGGTTGAAATCCTTTCAGTCCACTGAAGTTGCAACTAAACTGCTAGGAACTTCAGTGGTTTAGGCAGATAGCCGTGGAACCAGAGGTAGGGAATTCAATTCCTCACTGTGCCTCCTTGATAGGGGATGAACTTGATGATTCATAGAGCCCCTTCCAGCTCTGCAGTTATAAGATTATTATTAAAGTAGTCCCGTTTCAGTCAATAAACCTATAGAGGAGTTCATTCACCAAGTCTCTGCTGATTCAGTGGGCCTACTCTAATGCAACTTACCCCGGTAAGCAACAGGATTTCAGACTCTATATGGGTCTGCATAGTCAAAGCAATGGTGTTCCCAGTAGTAATGTACTGGGCTATGGTGCAGAAGACTCTTGAGCAGGGGTGCCCAAAGGTAGATCTCAGATGTTGGGGGCTACAACTCTCAGAAGCATTCAGTGCTAATTGTGCTAGTCTTCAGCACTAGCTGTGTTGGTAACGGCTCATGGGAGCTATAGTCCAAAAACATCTGGAGAAATACAGTGGTACCTCTACTTACAAACTTAATTTGTACATGGATGATGGTCTTAAGTCAACTTGGAACCCACAGGAACTAATGCAAAATCAGTTAATGCATCTGCTTTTGGCAGGGGAGGATATATATTTTTAAAACCCAAACTAACTGTGGGTGCGAGGGAGCTACAGAGAAGCAGCCTCTTCACTTACCAACAGTTAGCTGAAAGGGGAAAAGTGAAAACAGTTAAAATTTTCTGCCTTTGTGGTTGTATATCAAAATTGTGGTTGTAAGTCAAGGGAATTTTTTGCAACTACTGCTGGTTGTAACTCAAAATGGTTGTAAGTCGAGCCGGTTGTAAGTCGAGGTACCACTGTACTACCATGAAGAGGTAGTTTTTTACTACCATGGAGATAACACATAAAAATCTGGGAGAATGATAAAGCAAACATCAGTGGCATATGTGGTGAATACTGCAGAGAGAAAACAGGCCATACCCTCCATGGTGATATTTACCAGCCTCTCATCTCTGCTGACCCCCCTAAGGTGTCCTTTAATTGAAGATCCCTTCCAACCCCATCACAGTGTTTGTGTTGCTCAGGCTGAAGATCTCATCCACATTTTGATGACATGACCCCACCACTGCTGCCACTAGGGCATCAGGTCTGGTTAAACTAAAAGTGAATCATGGGAGAGAAGTGCTTTTAAAAAAACCTTGCAAACTACAGGATCTTGCACATGTGGACCTGAAGATCATGATGCTTCAAAGCCTGCAATACAACTCAAAAGTAGAAGGAAGAAGAGCCCAATCGGGGATTGGACTGTAATTAAAATTGTTGATGTGCTTCAAATCTTCTGGAGGTGATACCCTCATTGTGGCAGGTATTGTGTGTGTGTGTGTGTGAGAGAGAGAGAGAGAG
Source organism: Calotes versicolor (assembly GCA_020711275.1). NCBI lineage: Eukaryota > Metazoa > Chordata > Lepidosauria > Squamata > Agamidae > Calotes > Calotes versicolor. The sequence goes on from JAIOUR010820410.1 coordinate 11,584, forward strand.
AGAGAGAGAGAGAGAGAGAGAGAGAGAGAGAGAGAAACCCTCATGTTGACCACCTTTCCTTTTGTCTGATTTAGGCTAAGTGGAGTGGTTGCCTCAAGCAATAGATTTAGGGTGTTTGCCTTGGTTATTATTATATCTGCACTGCTGGGGAGGTGAAAGGGAGCCTGCTGAATTTTAATGCCTTGTGAGCTCTCAAAAATTGGACTGTTTTGAGACACCAGACATCTTGACACCTGGAAAGCTTTAAGCTGGCCCTCTCCAGACATAAAAGCCACCTGTTTTAACTGAAAGCTTCTGCAGTGCAGTGCTTTTAAAAAAAATAAAAAATAAAGGGGGGGATAAGTCTTTACCTTGCTCTGACAGTCCTGTGTGTGTTTTATTCCCAGGAGATATTGCATAAGGGCAAACAGATCAAGTCCTTGTTTTCATCAGAAGCAGCATTCGCCTGAGAGTGAAGTGGCATAATGCACAGCCAAGTACCTGTTTATGCCCATTACAAAAGAGAAGACAAATACTGAATTACCTCAGCCTCTCCATTCCAGCCAAGCAGAGACAATTGTCTCAGCTTTCAGAAACATTACTCAGTTTTACTCATAACTTCTCGAGCAATTTTACATTGCCAGAGAATGACCTTGAGATTCAAAATGCTGTCTGTTCAGACTGCCAGTAAAACGGCGCGGGGTAATTTCTCAGTTCCACGCTGAGATTTCCCTGTTTAGCCGCTCCGCGATGAACATCCTTGCCTTCCTCCTTTGCCTTTCTCGATTTGTCCCCACTAAAAGAAAATCACTGTTAAAAAGAGGCCATTTGGTTAAATTTATCTCACCAATTATGTCTCCAATTAACGTGCCGTATCATTAGATACCACCGCAAATCAAAAGTAAAAGAAAGCAAAGATGCCATTTTTGTCTGAGTTTGCATATCAGATAAAACATAACACAGAGAAGGTGCACACAGCTGTGTTGCTTCCATCTAGAGCTACCTGTGTTAGTTGGGGGATTCTGGGAAATAATATGATAATATGTTTCTCACGCTCGTCCCCCATTATCTCTAGTCTCAGCCTCCAAATATTGCCCATACTTTGCACAGGGCTTTATACATATGAGTTGCATGCACACAAACAATCAGGCAGTATTCCCAATATCTGTGGCCTAAAAAATGTAGTTTAAGATTAAGTACCAAGCCTATTGTTGGGACGCGGTGGCTCAGCAGGCTAGAGCACTGACTATTGGCTGCAAAGTCAGCAGCTCGGCAGTTCGAATCCCAGGTGCCGCTCCCAGCTTCTTCATGGTGATTTACCTCTCCTTCTGTTTTCCAGTCTTGCTGGAGCAGCCCATTGCCCATCCAGTCCAGCATTCTGTCTCACACAGTGGCTCACTGTTGGCTTCAGGGTATTCCCAAGCAGATGTCTTCACCAGCTTATGATCCCTTCAAATAGCATTGAGAGATATCCTACATATCCCTCCAACCCAGAGGTTGTATTTAGGCCTCCACAGCATTAGCTGTTGGTACCCTTGTTCTCCATAAATTTGTCTAATCCTTTCTTAAAGCTGTCAAGGCTGTCACCACTTCTGGCAGGGAGTTCCATAGACCAGTGATCCTCTGGGTGAAAAAGTACTAATAAGAGGACAGCTCCTCTGTTTGAGGTCTAGTACTCAAAATTTTCATGGAGTGCCTCCTAGTTCTAGTGTTGTGCGATAGGGGAAACACTTCTTCCTTATCTACTTTGTCCACATCCAAGTTTTATGAACTTTAATCAGGTCCCCTCTTAGACGCCATTGTTCAAGAGTGAAGAAGCCCGGCCATTGCAGCCTCAGGTGGTAAGGAATTTCATCTTCTTTGGAAATGGTGTGTATGTCCTTCTGACTATGATGGGACTTCTCTACCTTGAACATAGCACTGATTAGAACTAGACAGCCAAAAGTTTTCTCACTGAGACATCATCATTGAGATGTTTACTTGGCTATCTTAATCTTAGTCATTCCTTGCTATGGAAGGGCTTTTGTAAAGCAAGGTTGTTAGAATGTTGAAGTGACATGCAGCTAGTTAGTTCAAAGGGATTGTGTCCTTTGCCTTGTTCTAGTGTCTCATTTGGAAATTTTATACAAATACTTCTCTCTGTATCTTTCTCTTTAATCCAGTTCTTAGTCATTGCTCTAGATCCCCACCCCCACCCCCATATTTATTGGCTGGGCATATATGTGTATATTATATTGACATTGTTAGCCACTTCTCTTCCCTCCCTCTCCTGTGTTGACTGTATCTCAATTTAGAGTGCCTGCACAGAGTTTGTATTTTCAATTTCATGCGTGAGTTCTCTAAGTCACAAAACATTTGGCATGTGTCAACAGCCGATTCAGTGTTTTTCCAGTCTCTATACAGGCTCTCCTGCTAGACTCAGTTTAGGGTCCTGGGTGTACAGTATATGCTTGTGTCTGTGCACATTCTTAGTTCTAGGTAAAGTGTCAAATGTGATGACAAGTGCAAGATTCAGTTTCAAAATGATAAGCTCCCATTGGGTTGTTTTTCCAAAGATATTCTGTTACTACTACTACTACTACTAC
>JAIOUR010831502.1:0-20590 GCA_020711275.1 Calotes versicolor
GAGGCAGCTAGTGCAGTTGTCTGTGGGTGGCAACTATCCCAGGAGGCTGGGTGTGGCCATTGGTGGACTCTTCCCCAATGTGGGAGACATTGCACATGTGTTATGGCCATTTTTAAACCACATCTGCACATTGCGGTTTTTCACAGTTTGCGGTAGGTCCTGGAATCTAACCCCAGCGAATTCTGGGGGCTTACTGTATTTTAAATTCAACAGTTAATGAAAAAAAAATATAGTGATACATTGCACACATAGTCTAAAGCCAGGCAATGTATACAACATTCCTAAATAATTAGGTGCATGTATTTTTGGATAACAGATATTCAAATTGTATTATGAATATATCAGCCAACAAGCCATCATTTAAATATATCCAAAGTTAGGGTTTGATTGATTCATATGATTAATTCAGGCTTTATCTATTCATTCACATTTTATTAGTTTCAATTTTAGAGCTCACGTGCCCACAAAAAAATGCTCAGCATGTTGCTTTGGGCACTCGAGCCATAGTTTTTACCATCACTACTGGCATACGGGATTCAGCCTGATGTATAAACTCTTCAGGTTTGAGAACATCTTCTATGCTAGAGGTTTCTCAAGGGTATCAAAAGTTATAACTAGGGAGGCCTAAGGAAAACCTCCTGATTGGAGAGATAGATAGGATATCTCTTAATGCCACCTGCAGGGATCGCAAGCAGATGAAGACATCGGCTTGGGAATACCATGAAGCAGATGGTGAGCCACTCAGTGTGAGCCAGAATGCTGGACTCAGTGGGCTGTGGCCTGTTCCAGCAAGGCTCTTCTTGGGTTCTTACCATTTCCTCCAGGTTCTGAATCACGAACAGCGTAGCATTTTTTCTTCTGCAATCGTCTTGGCTGTCAATCCATTTCTTTGTGTCTTGAGAGACCCAGTAGCAATTGTTCCCGTACAATAACCAATCCTGTGGACATATTTTGCAATCCTTAATATCTTCTGCAGGAATAAATTGGGGCGGGGGGAGATGGAAATATATTTGAATATAAGACATATGTTTCACACACACGTACTCATGTTTGATGGAGGCAGCAGAGTCTGGCTGTCAACATGTCAGGCAAAGAGTAAGTATGGCAGGTTGCCAAGGACAATGGGGTCTTCTGTCCTAAATAGGAGATGCCTCATAATCAAGGATTGCTGGCGAGACTAAATTATCTTTAGGAACTCAGAACCATTTGAAAAGAACTGCCGTTGCCTGGAAACTCCAGGTTATATTTCCTGCTGAGGAGTTTGCAGGCAAGGTCTTAAAATACCATTTGGGATGGTATCGGAATGGCATACATTATTCTATTTGTATTATTCCGATCACCAATACTTTTATTTTTAATGGTTAATAAAATCGATAATTAAAAAAAATCTAGATAACATCTTGTTACTGCTACAGTGGTGCCTCTCGTTAAGATCACAATTGGTACATAGAACATGGTCTTAACTTGGTCTTAAGTCGAAACAATGTCTCCCATAGGAATGCATTGAAATGCTATTAATTGGTACAAGTGGTTTTGAGATTTCAGTGCATTCCTATGAGAAATACAGTGGTACCTCTACTTACGAACTTAATTTGTACATGGATGATGGTCTTAAGTCAAATTGGACCTCACATGAACTAATCCAAAAGCAGTTAATGGATCTGCTTTTGTCAGGGGAGGATATATTTTTAAAACCTAAAATACTCCAAAACTAACCATGGGGGTGAAGGGGCTACAGAGAAGCAGCCTCTTTGCTGACCAGAAGTTAGCTGAAGGAAAAAAGTAAAAACAGTTAACATTTTGTGCCTTTTTGGTTGTATGTCAAAATTGTGGTTGTAAGTCGAGGGAAATTTTTGTAACCTGTTGGTTGTAACTCGAAATGGTTGTAAGTTGAGCTGGTTGTAAGTTGAGGTACCACTGTATCTGTCTTAGGGTATGATTACATTGCAAGAAAAATGCAAATGGACCCATTCTGAAGTTGTACCCAGGGAGTCTAGCTTTTCTGTTTTAATTCATGGAGGAGTCGGCAGAGAAAAAGGAGCGGATTGATATGCAAAAGCATTGTTTGCACCTTTTAAAGATGGCTCTGCTCTGCTGAGACCAACCAGGAGGCATGTTAGGACAGAGCTACCTTACCAAGCTGCATTCTGAACTTCCTCTTCTCACTTATTAGCCAATTGCTCACTCTTTTTCCTCATATGCTCACCTAGCTGCCCTACTGTTAGACTAGCAAGCATTTCAATGGAAAGCCCCAGTAGCAGAGGGGAAAAAGCTGGTGATGGTCAGTGGAAAATATTGCATCTCAGTTCCGAAGCATTTCCTACATTGGTTGTCAATGTTGTCGTATATTGAATAATATAAACAAGGAACAAGGAACATAACTGAAGCACTAAGGTATTGAAATGATTTATCTTGTCATTGGGAAGGGCCCAAGGTAATCTTTACCTGTACTGGTGATAAATTTTTTAAAAAAAATCAATACTTGGGAAGAAAGTGCAGCTCCTAGGGCCTTATTTTGACCAGAATAGGCCAGATTATGATAAATACATGTATTCTGCGGAGCTCTTGTTAGCTTTTTTTTAAAAAAAGCATGAAAGTTCCACGTAGCTTGTAGACCACACCGACCACTTCTAAGGTAAAGGAAGTCCTTGCCAGCAAATTGTGTAGTTCTACCTCTGCATGTCAGGACAACATGAATACAGCATGAAAATCACTATGAAGACTTGAACAGTCTAAAATGGAGGGTCAGAACAGTCTACCTTTACTGCCTTGAATGAGACAATTGTCCATTAGAGGCAATATCTAAGTGTGACCATGCTAATAATGAGGCCCAGCTGTTTGCCTCCAACAAACTTCTGCATTAGTTTGCATGTACAATCACATGTACACACAAGTAGTACTCAAACTGCATGGTTGTGGTTACCTTCTTTGCTGTTCTCTTGAGGTTTGCACATAAAGTGTTTTAGCTGTAGTCGGAATCCGGAGTCGTCAGCAGTGACGTTTGATGTTTCTTTTTTCTGTAAAGCTTCAATCCCCATACCAATGTTAATCAGTGACATGTACTGGTGTAGGATTAAAATTAAGAACCAGGTAATTTACATAGTCTGGTTTATTAAGCAAAGTGTTAAGAAAGATTATGGATTATTATAAATGCATGCCTTCATATGAGACCATAGCTGTATTATTAAGAACATAATAGCATAAGAAGAGCTATGCTGGATCAGGCCAAGGGCCCACCTAGCCAACATCCTGCATTTCACAGTGGCCTCGCCAGATGCCTCTGGGAGCACACGAAACTCGATACCTGTCTCCTGATACCACTCCCCTCCACATGGCATTTGGGGTATCCTCCTTTTACCCCTGGAGTAACCTGTGATGGACTTTTCTTCCTGTAATCGGTCCAATCCATATTATTTATGCATATTTACATTTTTTTAATGCTGAGTTTTTAATCAAGGCTGATTGTGGAGCAAATTAAGTGCATCAATATGTAAATATTGGTAATGCAATATAACATGCCAATTATTTTAATTGTTAAGTAGAGATGGGCAAGAAGCTGTGGTTCATATTCTTCCAATTCAAAAGAGATTGTTTGTAATTAAAAATCTGTATGTTTATCTGTTTGTAATGAACTATGATGTACTGATTGCCATCAATTTTGTATTCTGTCCTCTAATATTGTAAGCCGCCTTGGGTCCTTTCCAAGGAAAAAGGCGGGTTAAAATATGTTAAATCAATCAATCAATCAATCAATCAATCAATCAATCAATCAATCAATCAATCAATCAATCAATCAATCAATCAATCAATCAATCAATCAATCAATCTTGTGTATATGTCATTTAAATTTTGCGCAAGGAGAAAATAAATTCTGCAGTTCGAATAAATTATATATGCACACATGCATTGTATTATTTTGCAAAATTTACCCTTTTTGCTGTTCTGTATATATACCAATCAGCAGAGAATCTATACAATGCACTAATGTTACTCTATGGAAATCCTGTTGCTTTCATAAGGCTGATGACATTATAACCCATGGCACCTGTTTTGAAATTAGAATATCACCATCAACAAACCAGTTCAGTCTAAATGAACTGCATTCTCAGAATCTGGAAATAAATATCTCCAGCCATTTATGAATATATAATGGGGGTGCATACGTGTAAAAATATTGCATATTTCAAAGCAAGTTCATTTATGAATGCACTGAAACCTTTAAAATAATTTTGAATGATTTCCCTACCTGATTTCATAGAGTAAAGGGACTGAAGGAAGGGAGTGAAGTATTGAAGGTCTGCAAGTGATGCCTGTACATGGAAGTCCATGTCTGCTCTGAAATTTGATTCTCACGTAGAACCTTTTCATGGTTTTCAATATAGAGAGTACTCAGAAATGGTTTACATTCCTTGCTTGTGTGGACATCCTAGGACTGTGCAGTTTGCCCAAGATGACACAGGCTGGCTCTTCTCCTTGGAGGAAGAGTTGAGAATTGAGCTCTCAGCCTTTGTCTCCGAAGATGGTTTCCTAAACCACTGATCTGTCATAAATTCTGTATCAATATTCGCGCTTACTGAGTCAAAGGAAATAGGTTCTGGGTCACAAATAGATTTATTTTATTTTATTTTATTTTATTTTATTTTATTTTATTGAATTTCTACCCCGCCCATCTAGGCCTTCCTACTCTGGGCGGCTTCCAGCAATCAACAAACATTCTACAGTACAATTAATATATAACAATGAATTAAATAAAAACAATACAGGCATTTCCTTTCTCCATCACCTTTCTCCATATCTTTCCCATACCAATAGGCAAGACATTGGACAAGAGTCCAGAAATACCACTGTCTCGAACTGTCTCTACAATTTCACATCAGATCAAGCCAATATCAAGCACTGAGCAACTCACCCCAAATTATAACTAGTGTTAAAGCCACAGCGAGGAGGAGATTCAAAGTACAAACAACGATGAGAGCAACCCGGTGGCACTGGGTATTCTGATGCAAACCTGTAAAAATTAATAATGGTCAAATTCCTGTAACATTCAGCAGAAGACATGGCGGATAACTCAGTGGATACATTTCTCTGTTTTGTATGTGCAGGTGTTTTATAGCATCACATCTTTCTTGATATCACTATTGACCCAGATGCTGGTGCTAGATTTGACTTGATCACGGGAGGCAAAGGTAGCGTTCGTAGCTTGAATCACCAGCCGCCATTTGGGACAGCTGACCCCATTGTGGCCCTCCAAGAGAGAGATCTCTTGGTCACATTGACCTGCACAGGGATACAGGGCTGTGGAGTCGGAGTCGGCTGTCAGAGTCGAAGAGTTGGATTTGGAGGAATTCTGGGTACCTGGAGTCTGAGTCAGAGGCGGCAAACAATGCACCGACTCTGACTCTACGCTGTGGAGTTGGTAGAAAAATGCACCGACTCCGACTCCACAGTGTGGAGCGTAAATAAATGTTCCGACTCTGACTCCTTGACTCCAACTCCTCTGTATTAATTCCTTTTTTGAAAATTCCAATCAAAATTTAGTAGGAGTCGGAGTTGGTGCATTGTTTGCCACCTCTGACTCCAACTCCAGGTACCCCAAATTCCTTCAAATCCAAACCCTCGACTCTGACAGCCGACTCTGACTCCACAGCCCTGCTGGGATATTGCACTCGGGAGAACTGAGGGACAACCCCAACTTGTCCACAGAAACCCACTGTGGTGGGTATGCCAGTGCTCCATCACACTCCTTGAATATCTCACACATTAGCAAACTCTGTTCCAAGTAACCAGAAGTTACTTGGTTGCACTTAAAAAAGCTACACCATGTTGAACATTACATGATGATAAAAACACATGTTAGCTTTTATAGATCTACAACAGGGGTGTCCAAACTTTTTGGAAGGAGGGCCAATTTTGGTGAGATGAACATGTGTGGGGGCTGATGATGCTCACAGCCTCCTCTGGGTGAAGCAAAGCTTCTTTCCAGAGAGGGAAGCGCCAGCACTGGGGGGGGGGGGTTGTCCCAAACTTGCATACATGCACCTCATTTCTTAGAAAGAAAGGAGCCACACTGCCCTCTTCCCCAAAGAGAGTTACTGAGGGAGAGGAGAAGCGAAAGGACCCCTACCCAGGGTGCAGACTTGTTGTGCCCCCTTCACAGTGGTTCAAAAGTGGAATTGTGGGAAGCCGCCCCCTCCCCCTCCTCCATGGGATTGTCTTCCTGGCCTCCCCTCAGCTGCCCTTTATTTCTGAGGGGAAAATAAACTTCATTTCTCATTGGGATGAGTGACAGGCTGAGCTGGCAGGAAGAAGAGGCTGAGGGTCACTCAAAATTTGAAAAGGGGCCGCATTTGGCCCCCAAGCCGGACTTTGAACATGCCTGATCTACAACTTCATAAAAGCACTTCATGAGTTGTTCAGCAGTGTAATAAGCTGCCGTGGAGGGTGGTGAAGTCTCCTTCATGGGAGGTTTTTAAGCAAAGGCTGGATAGCCATCTGTCGGGAGTACTTTGAGGCCGGGGTTTCCTGCATGGCAGGCGGGTTGGACTGGATAGACTCGGTGGTCTCTTCCAACTCTGATTCTACGATACCGCCTCTCAATTTCAGTGAGGGAACCTCATTCCAAGCGTGCCCCCAGTGTGGCAACCTCTCTTTCAAACCATTTCAGTGGTTTCAAGGAACCCACTGAATTCCTTGAATGCTTTGCCGGATACTTGCATGTCATGTACTTACACAAAACAGGAATAAATAGGGCACTTACCAGAGCTTTGACAAGAAGGTGGTGCTGGGTCACTTGAAAACGAAGGGAGTTCCTGAATGTTTAAATCTGCATATGCTATTTCGCCTGCCATGGCAAATGTAGACAAAGCTAATCACGTCCTGAACGAGACCAAGCTGCAGCCCCCAAAAGAGGAAACCAACCTTGAATTCTGAGACACCGCAAGGAGCAGGTTCAGTGTCACAGAGTCCTAATGGTCTCAGAGGTGGTTTTTTTTTATTTTCCTTTCTCATGAGAATTTACTTCTGAAGATGAAATGCTACAAGTATGTGCCTTTGATGAAAAGCATGGTTTCCCTACCCATTCTTGCACATCTGCTCTGTGTGGGGGTGGGGAGCGCTGAGGTGCATCCTGTAATCATTCTTTCACCATGGGATTTGACATGTATCATCTGCGAATGTTAGTACTGTCTGACTTGTTTTAACTGTTTAACTTTCTGCCCTTCTCCCAAAGGCTTAATTTAAGTTGTTGTTACTGTATTTTCCTGTGTATAAGACTACCTTTCAGACTTTAAAAAGCACCCCCAAAAGTGGGGGTCGTCTTATACACCAGGTATACAGATTATAGGGAGAGTATAGTCCCAAACCTCTATTTTAACAGGAAAAATAGGGGGTTGGCTTATACGCCGGTCGTCTTATACGCCAGAAAATATGGTACCTTCTGTCGAGTTGTCTCTGATGTATGGTGACCCTGTGAACAAGCAATCTCCAAAATGCCCCATCCTGAACATGCCCGACTTGGTTCTTTCAAACTCAAGACTGTAGCTTCCTTTAGGGCAGGGATAGTCAATCGGCAGCCCTCCAGTTATTCTTGGTTTCGACTCCCAGAAGCCTTTGCCAACACAGCTAGTGGGAGTTGCAGTCCAAGAACACCTGGAGTGCCGCATGTTGCCTACCCTGCTTTAGGGACTCAATCAGTCTGGTATTTGGCAGCTCAAGGGTTCTCAGGGCACCGTAACTGGGACCCCTTGAGCTGCCATAGGGGTAGGCAGGTCACGAGGGGGCGAAGAGGAGGTACCATTGTAAACACATACCAATATTTGAAAACTGACATTAAGTCATTTTATAACCACTTTAAAAATTCCAAAAGCCATTTTTAAGCAGTGTTTCTTAAAAGGCTATTTGTTTGTTTGTTTTTGGATTTATATACCGCTAAGCTTAATTCGCAGAACAACTCCTGGTGGTACTTATCACTTACAAGTCTACCTGAAAAAGAAGATTTTCTTTTACTTTCTATGAACCTATTTATCACTGTGTCTCATCCTCATTAGGGCATCATGTTTGGTTCTCATAGTCAATGCCAGAGTGTGTCAGCCAGTTTTAGTAGGGTGTGAGTGTATGGTTTTGGTCTTTCTCCATCCTCTTGCTCCTCACATTTTATCAATCCCCAATGACATACCCCTTCCCCCTTTATTTAATTCCAAGAAGTTGACTGATGTTCACTCACACTCTATACTGAGTACTCAGTACTTTCTTCAAGGTGAGAAGTATAACACAGGAAACGCAGCCTCTGACTATGCTCTATATATAACCTAGCAAATCTGTCACTTTTTGACCACTATGAGACTGCCCACATTTTGTTTCCATCTACACATTTATTTTGTTCTAGGGAATGTTCCCTCAATTTTCATACTGTGGGCTTCTTGCCTTTCTCCTGGGCAATTTCATTTTCAAGGATAGTATATAACTATAGCTACTTACTTGAGATATATTACCCTGTTTTAGACATGTGCATCACAGCTGGATAAAGCAGCTTTTGCTTTCGGCAGAAAAAAGAAGAGGAGCAAATATGAGATGGATTGACTCAATAAAAGAAGGCAAAGCCCTGAAATTTGCGAGGTCCCAGCAATGGGAAAAGGAGAATATGTTGGCTAGAGCAACAAGGCTTCCTGGAAATATACAGGATTTCAGTTCTTTGTGTTTGGAACAATAAACATTTTATGGAAAAAGTGACTGGTGGGGAGCAACACAAATGGCCTATGGGCCTTGTGATATCCACTTCTGGTGTAGCATTTATTTGGGCAGGTGTTTCTGGAGAGCCATTAGAGCAGGGGTGCCAAAAGGTAGATCTACAGATTTTTTTGGCCTTCAACTTGCCAACACACGGAGTGCTGAAGGCTAGCACAGCTACTGCTGGAGCAGCACAGCTAATGATGAAGGCTTATGTGAGGTGTAGGCCAAAAACATCTGGAGATCTACCTTTGGATACCCCTGCATTATAGGAAGGGGCTTCGAATCTCAATTCAGCCTGGCCAGTTGTGTCTATCAACATCTGGATCCAATCTATTGTTTCAAATAATACTGTTAGTTCAGCAGTTTGGGGGATCACCTCAAATCATTGAAGTGATGCTTACTTATTAAATTAGCCCTTCATAGACTAGTTGGGGCAGGGCAAAGCTGGAGGACTTATTATGTCCTTAACTATTTATAGCATTAATTCTCCTTAACTACTTATAGCATTAAAAGCCAGGTATCACACTAATGTTTCTGAGGAAGAAAAAAAGAAATATCTGAACCCTGATATCCTTTCTCTCTTCCTGTGGAAGAAATGTGTGTTTCTCTCTTTTTTTAAGGCGGGTGAATTTGTAGCGCCTGAGTTGAGCTATGTTACAATAGCGCTTCCTGAGCATGAAAGGCTTTGGTTGGTCAGCTTGATTTATATATGTGCCGCACTCTCTAAAGGCAGCTGGCTTGGCCCTTCTTGCGTGCGCATAACCTCTGGGTCTTATTTTTCTGCTGCCAGCATGGCAAATGAAATTGTCTATGCTGACCTCAACTTGCCTTCTGAACCCAACTCTGCAAGGGCACGCCAGCCCTCTCGAGGAGTCAGTAAGTGTTATTCCTTTCCAAAATTTTGATTCATCTTTTCAAGTCGCATTAACTGAGAAGCATGAGTTTGAGGTAAAGAGTTGTAGAGAAAATAAAATCTTAACACTGCGTCTGATTGGTTTCTGTAAGCTGGGATCTAAGACTTTGGTTTTCCATTCCATAATCTGGGGTCCAGAAAATTGTAGTAACTCTCGTCTTCTACAAGTCATAGAATGGGGTGCTGAACCTTTGGCATTCCAGATGTCTTAGACTTCAACTCCCAGAATTCCTAGCCTATATTGCCAGTGATAAAGGACTGTTAGAGTTGTAGTCCAAAACACCTGGAGTGCCAAAGCTTTGCCATCACTGCCATAGAATAACCAGATCATGCTATTTTGTCTTAAGTTATTGGAAGGGTAGCAGTGATTATTGAAAAAAAGCAGGTTAAGTAATAATTGTGTGCTACCAAATCAGTTCTGAATTATGACAACTCTTTCCAGGGTTTCCATGTACATAGTATTTAGAAGTAGTTCACTGTTCCCTTCTTCTGAGGCATCCTAGGGCTTGCTTAGCTAGCTCAAGGCCATGCAGGTTAGTTCTTCTGGGATTACCAGTGAATTCTTAACCTCTTGCTCCAGGGTCAGAAATCTAACTCACTGAGCTGTCCAGCCACAATATAGACAATTACTGTATGTATCTATCTTCTATCATAATGTCATAGAGTTGAAAGAGACGTATGTACAGCGGTCCTTACAACTGGCTCGACTTACGCCCATTTTGAGTTACAACCAGCAGTGGTTGCAAAAATTTCCCATGACTTACAACCACAATTTTGACATACAACCAAAAAAGTCACAAAATTTTAACGGTCTTCATTTTTTTTCTTTAGCTGTTGGTCAGTTAAGAGGCTGCTTCTTTGTAGCTCCTTTGCCCCCATAGTTAGCTTTGGAGAAAGACTGCCTGGTATTTTAGGTTAAAATATATATATCCTGCCATCCTCCCCTGCCAAAAGCTGATAGATGAACTGCTTTTGCATTAGTTCCTGTGGGGAAGTATCCCTATACACAAACTCCACCTGTGCCTCTATGGGGAACAGTGCCTCTACCTATGACCAGAAAAACTGCTCATATGGATTAATATCATTTCAATGCATTCCTATGGAAATGGTGCTTCGACTTACAACCAACTCGATTTAAGACCTTCATCCATGTACGAATTAAGTTCGTAAGTAGAGGTACCACTGTATAATACATTAATAGAATAAACTCAGATGTTTGCTGATATTTTAATGAGTACAATTTCATAGTTGTGATCATAATTGTGATCAGTCCAATGTGGCTTTTAAAGTGTAAATATATAAGTCTCACTGAAATGAGCAGGGACAGGATTGCTAGAAAAAATGAAGCCAAAATTGAGAATAGTGAAAACTATATACAGTATATACTCGAGTATAAGTCTAGTTTTTCAGCCCATTTTTAAGGGCTGAAAAAGCCCCCCTCAATTTATACTTGAATCATTAATAAAAAGCCACCTATGTGTTCTCCAATGACTTTTTAAAGACAAAAATATGTCCCTCGACTTATACTCGGATCAACTTATACTTGAGTATATACGGTAGTAAAAATGTCATGTCCCCCCTTCCCCCCACTACAGAATACAAGGTTTGGGGAGTCAGGAAGAGGCAATGAATGTTGTTATTATATTTTTATTGTATATTTATTCCAGTTTTGTGGGGCAAGATGGGACTTTAAGAAACGCAGAATCACTTTGTGCACTTTGGCTATTATTACCCTGATTTATGGGGCATTTTGTTGCTCATTCTGAGGCAACAAAATATTTCAGATGGGTCGTGTAATTTATTAAATTATAATGATGCATTAATAGACATGTAGACAATATTTATGCAATATTTTCTTATCGATATTAACAAAGGGAGATGCCGTCCTTTATAGAGCTTGGGCCCAAACAATTTCTGGCCTAGAATCAGCACTTTGAATTGTTACTAGAAACAGATTGGCAAGCAGGGGATCTGCTGTAATAGGGGACTGTGTGTAACCAGCCCGAGCCATAGTTAGCAGTCTGGCTGCTGCATGTTGGACCGCATGATAATTCCTGACACGTTCCATAGGAAGCCCCATGTACATTAGAACATGTTGCAGTAATCCAGATGGCTTGGAGCTAAAGCATGTATCACTATGGGCAAATCGGATTTTTGCCAAAGGAATGGGTACAGCTGATGCACTACTTTTAACTGTACCAAGGGAGTGTAGCCCCTTTCAGCATAAGCTGAATGGCTGCTCCTTGATCAGCTTTTCAACTCACCAGTAGCACCTCTCTCTTGTCTGGATTAAATGAAGTTAAGGAACTATAACTCTATAAGCCTTATAGATGCCATCAGGAAACTCCAACGGGTTCAGAATGCAGCCGCTAGACTGCTGATGGGGGCTGGCTACAGGGACCACACAACACCCCTGTTAAAGCAGCTCCACTGGCTGCCAGTCAGCTACCAGGCTAAATTCAAAATGATGGTTTTAACCTACAAAGCCCTAAATGGCTTGGGCCCAAACTACCTCAAAGACCGCATTTCCCAATATGAGCCGGCTCGGGTTCTAAGGTCCTTGGGTGAGGCCTTTCTCTCAATCCCACCACCTTCCCAGGCATGCCTGGTGAGCACACAAGAAAGGGCTTTCTCTGTTGCTGCTCCTAAACTGTGGAACTCCCTACCACAGGGGGCCAGGCATGCCCCAACGCTGATGTCCTTCCGCAAGCAGGCAAAGACCTTTATCTTCAGGCAAGCTTTCCCTGAAGAACAGACAGTCTAGTATGTGTATGTGTGAGTTTTGTTTTGAATTAAGGTAGTTACATTACTATGCTGATTGATGTTTGTAGAACTACAATATTGTCTTTTCAATGATATTATCCTACCTCTCCTTATTCGTTGTTATTAGCCTTGAATATTGTATACACCGTTTCTTGACAAATGTTATGCACTTGCTACTATCAACTCTCTGTACTGCTCTCCATTGCTGTAAGCCGCCTTGGGTCCTTTCCAAGGACAAAGGCGGGTTAAAATATGTTAAATAAATAAATAAATAAATAAATAAATAAATAAATAAATAAATAAATAAATAAATAAATATTCAAGGTATCTTTTGAACAAACTAGAACATTGGCTGACTTCAGAGAAATTCCTGGCAGAGGAACAAGGAGGATTCTGCTATGGCATATCTCCAAATGACTATTGTTTTTTTAAATATGATAGCAAGTGAGGAAATAAATATCTTTTACCCACCATTCACTCTTTGTGGCTTTTGTAGACTTTAGGGCAGACTTGATTCCATACAGAGACCTGATCTTTGGAACAAATTGAAATCCTTCAATCTATAGGAACCCTAGAAGTTGTTTAATGAGCTGTTAAAACCTGGCTTTTCAGATGGTCTTTCCTTAGGTCAGGAATATAGCTCTGTGCCACACCCCCTCATCTTGGTTCTTGGTTCTGTTATATTGTTGTTTTGTTTTATCGTATTTTGTATTTTTCATTTTGTTCACTCTCCAGAGTGAACTTTGGTACATATGGATGGCATACAGTTTAAATCAACCAACCAACCAGCCAACCAACCAACCGAATGAATGAATGAATGAATGAATGAATGAATGAATGAATAGGAGATTCCAATAATTATATGAAAATACTGCCCATATGACTTTTGAGACTCAATCCCTGTGCGCCAGATACATTTCTTAGCTCCTGAACTATTTGATTTATATTTAAATGACATAATCTAACCATGAGATTTTTTTACCTCCTATATCTAGAGGACAGAAGAGTTTCAGAACTTTTAAACGTAGTTGATACAATCCTCTGTGACATCTATGTGGTGGTGACAAATATGTAGTGATATACAGTAATTGGTGAACAGACACATGCATATAAATATCTTGGAGTAGTATTTGAAAGTTCAAAAACATGGCCTCATCACTTAGGATATTTAGCTCAGCTATCTGGAAGTGCTGTGTATTATATCTCTTCCAGACCAGGTGGGGAAAGGATAGTGTCTTTAATACAGCTTTATAAGGATAAATTATGTTCCCAGAGGAATCTGTCCAACACAAAACTTTGATCAAGGCAATAGGGGTAACAAATTATTTCTCCAGGGCCATAGTTTCCCTTGAAACATCATGCTATTCTGTTGGTACTCTTGCCGAAAAAGCAACCCTTTTGTTTTGCCTCAAGATAGCATTTCAGAGGGCTTTGCCCCTAATTTTTCATGGCCTACAAGGAAATGGGGAGTGGGCAAACCAGTGGCAAATGAGCTTCAACATTAGTAAGTGCAGAGTGATGCATGTTGTGGCAAAAAAAATCACATTTACAAACTGATGGGGCATGAAATCTCTGCAACAAACCAGGAAAGGGATCTTGGTGTCCTGGTGGACAGCTCATAAGAACATAAAAACAGCCTTGCTGGATCAGGCCACAGCCCATCTAGTCCAGCATTCTGTCTCACACAGTGGCTCAACAGTTATAACTACAGAGGCCTAAGGACAACCTCCAGGCTGGAGAGATAGATAGGATATCTGTCAATGCCATTTGCAGAGATCATAAGCAGGTGAAGACATCTGCTTGGGAATACCCTGAAGCAGATGGTGAGCCACTGTCTGAGACAGAATGCTGGACTCGATGAGTGTGGCCTGATCCAGCAAGGCTGTTCTTATGTTCTTATGACTTCTGGGCAGCTACAATTGCTGCACGTACAGCATTTCTGAGCTGGGCTATTTTTCAACCTGCCTCCGCAGGAGAAAATATGAATCTGCCTGAGAACATATGATCAAATAACTACAGTATATGACAATATAGTATATAACTACAATATAGAAACATGGTGACTCAGTGGGCAAGAGAGCTGAAATTGTTCAAATCCCGAGTGCTGCACAGCAGAGTAAGTTCCCATTGCTAGTCCCAGCTCCTGCCAACCTAGGAATTGGAAAGCAAGTAGATAAATAAGTACCTTCATAAAAAAAACGGAAGGTAACAGTGTTCCGTGCACAGAAATCCATTTAGCCATGCCAGCCACATGACCATGGACCTGCACAATACTGGCTCTTCGGCTTAAAAAACATAAATGAGCAACCACCCCTAGCATCAGATGCAATTAGCCTGCATGTGCGGGCGGAACCTTTACCTTTATATCACATGATATTCAGACTACTATAGATCTATAGCTATTTTTAGTCCTAAAAGACACATGAAAGCCTTTCTTTCTTTTCATTTTACAAATTATGCAAATATAGTGGGATTCTGAGCTAGAAGGAGTTACAGTCAGACAGAATCTGATTTGTTGTTGTGCCTCCTTATGCTGGATCACTTTTAAATCCTCACAGATGCCTCTCGGGACTCCCGCTGCTTGCGAACAGCACTCTGGATAGGATGGGCAGGGAATGCAATTCTCGTGGTCTTTGTGATAGTGCTGCTGGGTAAGTGCCTAACAGGGCATAATTCTTAATAAATTTGTATAGCTGTATAGAATGGGCATCTCAGAGCCATAAACATTAAGGTGTGCTACGTGGACAAAGAACAAAAAGTAACCATAGGACACTTCTGAAGAAACAAGGATCTTGGTTCAGGCATCTGGTAGAACCTGCAGCCCTCCAGATGTTCTTCGACTGCAACTCCCCGAAGCTCTTGCCAGCACAGCTAGTGGTGAAGGCTTCTGGGAGATGCACTCTGAGAACATCTGGAAAGCTGCAGGTTGTCTATGCCTAATTGTTGGGGAAACTCTGTAATGCTCCCCTCATCTGGCCAAAAGGTCACTAGAGGGTTCAAAACAGACATCACAGTTAGCACCTCGTTCCAAACGAGGTTCCTAATGAGGTAACAAATGTCTGCTTCTCCTTGCACAGGTTTGTCTCCCTCTGCAAGATGCCACCTAACTTGCTTTAGTTTGTGATTGGTCACTAGGGGGTGAACATGGACTTCACAAATCAAAATGAAACTCAAATCATTTGCTAGCCAAATTGTTCTTGCACGAATCTTTGAAGGAACTGTTGGAAACTTTTAATAATATCAGAAGATACATTATGTATGATTTGACCTTGAGATGAACTGTTGAATAAGTAAGAAAATACTGTATTTTTTGTCCTATAAGACTCACTTTTTCCCTTCTCAGAAGTAGGGGGATATGTCAGTGCGTCTTATAGGGTGAAGGTAAAAACAGCCCTCCTGGTCCCCACAGAAAAAGAAAAGAATCCATTCTGAAAGGTGGCCATTTTCCTACCTCTTTTCATCATGTACTCAGCAATGCTTCAAGAAGGAAGTGAGGTCAAGTATAAATAGATTCTTTTCTGTTTTCTTTTCTTTTGAAGGGTGGAAACTGGGGGAGTGAGCAGTGGTTTTCCATAGGAATCTATTGGAAACCAATTCATCCAGGAAATGATTAATCAGCTTCCAATGAATTCCTATGGGAAACTGCTGCTGGGCTCTCCTGGATCCAGCGATGGCAGCACAGCTAGGTCTGGGGAGGAGGAAAACAAGGAAAAATTTTCTTTGATTTCCTCTTCCAAAATTAGGGAGCATTCTATGGGGTGGAGTACCATATTTTTTGCCTATGGGGCAAAAAATATGGTAATTTTGAATATTTATAGTTTTGTATCAGTACAAAATTGACAGTTGTTATTGTATAGAATTATATAATCATAGAACCATAGTACCATAGAGGTGGACGAGACCT
The DNA here is from genome assembly GCA_020711275.1 of Calotes versicolor. Lineage (NCBI taxonomy): Eukaryota > Metazoa > Chordata > Lepidosauria > Squamata > Agamidae > Calotes > Calotes versicolor. The sequence goes on from JAIOUR010831502.1 coordinate 16,308, forward strand.
CAAGGGCCATCCAGTCCAACCCCCTGCCATGCAGGAATGCCCTCAAAGTAATCCCAAGAGATGTCCATCAAGTCTTTGATTAAAAACCTCCAAGGAAGGAGATTCCGCCACCCTCTGTGGCAGCTTATTCCACTGCTGTTCTTCAAGCATCTTTTAAATTCTGGAAGGGAATATTCTCTCTCCAGGCAAGATTCCCAGCCTTGGCTTTGTTTACTCCATACAGCACCAATTAATTTCATTTAAACACAAAGAAGAGGATCTTTTTCCTGTAGCGAGCCTTCCAGCACTCCTCCCCTCCCCAGTTCTTTGGCGATATCAGATAGAAAATCCTGGATACAGTTGAACTCAACTGGATTTCTAGTAGAGAGCATGCAGCCATGACATGAGACACACACTTTTCTGACTCAGGAAAAGACCTGTCTTACTCATTAAATGCATTACTTTTAATGCTTGAACTTCAAGAGGTTTGATGTTGGTCTTCGATGTTTGAACTTTCAAATGAGTGCAGGAGGGAAGCAGGCTGTCAGGCTCATTAAATAGTAAAGCTGTAACGTCAGGGGCATTGCTAGGGAGGGCTAAGGGGGCTGAAACCCCGGATAAAATTCAAATAGTCCCGGGTGCCAGATGGTGAGTGTCCCTCCAGACGTTCTTAAACTGCAACTCCCAGGAGCCCTTGCCAGCACAGCTAGTGCTGAAGGCTAGCACAGATAATGCTAAAGGCTAGCATAGGTAGCGCTGAAGGCTTCTGGGAGTTGCAGTTCAAGAACATCTGGAGGGCCACTCTTTGGACATGCCTGATCTATGGATATGACACGCCCACTTTAAGACACGCCCACTGTTGCTTGGACCACACCCATTGGCTGAAGCCCCTGAAGTCCCAGCTAGCAATGCCCCTGTGTAATGTTGATGTATTTCAGAGCCTAGATTGCCTTATTGCTAATTGCTACTCAAGGGCTGGGGTGGGGATACATGACCTGTGCTAAGCATGTGGAAAATATGCTCTTCACTTAATTTCCTGTGTTGTTATGTGAAGGAATGAAGGTGTTCTGGTGTGGTGAGTGACAGGAAAAAGAAACTGTGGCTAATTGTTACTAAGCTGCCCAGCATTTGATCCTTTGCGTGCTTGGTTCTTCTTTGTGGCTTTGGACTTTTTACAATCTAAACAACTACAGCCCTCCCCAGGGGCGTAGCGAGGGGGGAGCTGAAGGGGGCTGAAGCCCCGGATAAAATTCAAATAGCCCCGGCTTCCAGAGAGCAGGCAGTGTGTCAGGGCTTCAGTGGAGGCAGGACTTTGCTGGACCACAAAGATCTACCTATCTACCTACTTGCCTGATGTGTGTGTTTAAGCAAGAAAATGAGGTTGACATAACATTAAAGTGTTAAAAATATGGATATGCACATGGATATGCACACCCCTTTAAGATACCCCCACTGTTGCTTAGACAATGCCCATTGGGCTGAAGCCCCTGGTATTTTTCCCAGCTAGCAACGCCCCTGGCCCTCCCTGAACTCTTGCATGCTAATTAAGGTGGCAATTGAGTTAGCTAGCAAAAATAATGAAGAGGTTGGACAAGATTGCCAAATAGCCATCCAAGCTATTTGTTCTGAGTAGCAACAAGTACTGTAGTACAAGAGCTGTAGTACAAATTTAGTGGGTGGTATGGGTTAGTTATATTAAAGTGTCCTTCTCAGAATGTACTGGGTCATTAACAATTTTTATGAAAATGAAGAGTCCAGGATAGAGAAGAGAAGATGGGGAAAGGAACTGGCACAAACTTGTAAACTGAGGTTCATGAGCATCTCTAGTGGGCACTTTATAGAATTATCATAGAAACATAGAATGATCATGTTAGGGGGAGCTTATAAGGACATTGAGTCCAGTGACCCTGAGGGGGTGGGGGGAGGGGGTGCCAGAAGGGTGGTCCTCAATGGGTCCAATATTTTAGGGGTGCCGCCTGCTCACCCACCTGCCCTCCTGAGGCAGTGACAGGTGCCTTGTGGGTGAACTGTCCCTGCCTCCCTGCTTCCTCTCTTTCCTTCCTTGGATCCCTCTGTGACTTGGGCTTTGCATGGACTGTGTGTGCTCACATGCAAAGTCAGCCCTGCCAACCCTGCCCTTAGGGGGGCATCCTATTTGCCCTGGGTCTCAGCAACCCACCCTACCCCTTTGATTGAGTCCAACCCCCTTCTTTATACAGGAATCCAAATCCATGTAGATCTGTGGCCAATCCTCCTGCCAATCTAGCAGTTAGAAGGCATGTAAATGCAAGTAGATAAATAGATACCGCTGTAAAAAGCAGGAAGGTAACAGTGTTCTGTGTGCCATGTCTGCCACATGTTCACGGACTTGCACAACACTGGCTCTTCGGCTTAAAAATGGAGATTAGCAACGGGCCTTAAAGTCAGATACGACTTGCACACACGTGCAGGGGGACTTTACCTTTGCCTTTGGCCAGTCATCCTGCCCACTCCCACCAACTACCTGAACCATTCACTGTGCTCCTCATGCCACTTCAGCTGCAGAGGCATACCACTCCATCTCAGAGCCCGGTTGGAACATTCCACGTCCACGCTCAGCAAGCCACTCCAGTAGCTGGCTGAGTCCAGAGACAGGACTGGCCAACCGGGCTCAAGGATGGATTGGTTTGTCACTGTAGCCAAAGGACCCTGGCAGCATGCTAGAGTCCAGTGAGTGGTGACTGGGGGGAGAGGGAGGGTGATTGACCACAGCTGGCCAGTGGTGCTTCATGCTTTGGATGAAGCATGAAGCGCCCATCTCTATTCCTGAAGTAACTGCTTCCACTGTTGTACTACTCTGACAGTTTTGACCTTTTCCCTCATAGTCAAGCTTAACCTGGCTTCCTGTAGTTTAAATCTGCGAGTTCTGCACTCTGAGGTGATAGCCAGCAGATTCTGTAGACCAGTGGCCCCAATCTTTTCTTCTCCACAGCCCAGTGAAGGTTTCTTCCAGGTGCGTGGGGCCCGGCAGTGTCCTTTTCCAGGCACACAGAGGCAAGGCCACGCATGGGAAGAGGTTCTTTTTGGGCACATGCCTATGGGGAGTTTTTGTTTGGAGCATGGGGGAGTTTTTTTCCATTAGTGTGCACCTGTGTGCAACACACAGACCTTCCCCTATTGCTGCTTCCCTCACAGTCGTCATTAGGTTGTCAAGGAAGGAAAAAACCCCAAGCAGAGCAGGGGAAGAAGTTTGGGCATGCGCATCTGCACACACCTTTCTAGGAACTTTTAGCTGACTCTGCAGCCCAGTTCCCAATGGTCTGCAGCCCAGTTTTGGGCTACAGCCTGTTGGTTGGGGGCCCCTGCTGCAGACAAAACATGAATCAAAACGAATCACCATTTTCCTTATCTGCCCCTATCTCTAAAAGTAATCTCAACTGACTTTAGATACACACTCACTTTCTTAATTTGCTAATCATGTTAAGTGAATCTTTGTCCTGAAAGCTTTTCAGATGAAGGAACGTTATCCTGAGGGTGATCGAGAGAAAGACCTGGATTGTCAGAGATGTTCCAGTAATGGAACACAAGATAATTCAAACCTGGAGACTATAATTAAATTGCGGACGTTTTTCTGCAAGCCACTGAACAACAGTGCCGCAGGTAATTTCAGTCTTTTCCTCACTGTGACATGGTTTAGTCCACACCTTATAACAATTTGCTAAAGCTATCTGTTATGAACTGTGATGACTTACATGAAATGTAAGTGTTATCGTGACTTCATAGCCATGGAAAATCCGGCAGTCTACCCACAAATTGAGCCAATTCATATGGATGCCATATTATTTAATGTTGATCTCTTATGATTATGATACATCTCCTTATATAGTACGATAGTACTCTCTTCACATTTCACAACATAATTACATAAGGAACACTGTGAGCTGAGTAGTTATTTTACCAACCTCAAAAGGATCAATGTTACAACCTTGATTGTACAAACAAGCAGTGGTCTCGGACGCCAAAATGGAAAATCGGTAGAATCTCCCTCCATGTAGTAGCAAAATTCGGTAGATTTGAAACCACAGCGCCACCTATTGACCAGGAGGACCAATCTCCATTTGTGTGCTGCAGCCAGGCATCTGGGTCCTCCCGATATTCTTGAACTGCAATTCCCAGAAGTCCTTGCCAGCATTTGCCAGCCCTTGCCAGCACAGCTAATAGCGAAGGCTTCTGGGAGTTGCAGTTTAAAAACACCTAAAAGGCAGCAAATTTGAGACTCTTTGGAAATTGGAGAGGGCTTCTCAGGGGCACTCTTTGCCCCCCCC
>JAIOUR010831503.1:0-14066 GCA_020711275.1 Calotes versicolor
CAACATGTATACTGCACCATCTGGGCAATAGACCACTCAGGCAATGTACACTCAGAGTACACAAATATAACTATGAAAACATAAAACATCACATTATGGGGCCCTGCCACCAAATTCAGCAGCAAATCCTGCTAGCAAAAGCTCTCTTTAAAGCATACTCTTGGCTTTCTCAAATGTGAACAGCACCCTGCTACACACCGTTTAGAGATAGGTACACACTGCTGGTTCAACGGTTAGTGGTAGTTTGTTTATTGGCTGAACTGGTAGCTTGGTGCTTCAAAGCCTTGCCCCCTCTGGTGGATGCTGACTTGGAGGCAGTGACCTGGCTTCTCTGCCTCACCTCCTTGAGGCACTAATGCCCTCTGAGTAGTCGGCTGCTGCAGAAGGAGGGACTTTGCCGAAGTTCGGGCAATAGAGGAACCAGCAGCACATGCCCACTTCTAGTGGCATTTATGAAACATCCTAGGTTGCTGCTGAAATTTGCCAACATAATTTCCAAGCCCAAAAGGGGGTGGAGATAAAAATCATTGGCCACACATTGCCCACCTTGGTTTATAGAATCAGTCTCCAAGTTAGTACTTGTCACACTGGCTGATTTCCTCCTGCTGGAGCATTTAAAACAGACATCCATGAAAATCCTAAAGAAGCCAAAAGCTTGTGACAAGTGATAATCAAAACCTCTTCAAGTATTCAAAGATCAGGCTTATAGGCAGCCCAAGAACAGAGTGTTGGCAACTAAAACCTTTGAGGTGTCCCTTCTCAATTATAAGCTAGCTCTTGTTAAACTAAATCCAAATTGAGCATTTTATCTCCTCAATTAGCATACCATTATTCCCTTTTAACAAGAAAAGGTAACTTTGCTGTTCAGAATCCATAAGAAAACAGAAAAACCTACATTTATAGTTTATGGTAACTTTTAAGCTCCCATTTGATATCTTGCCCCAAAAAAGTAATTTAAAAAGTGACTGCTACACTGTGTAATTTTGAAGAAAAACAAATTATAAATAATAAGAGACTGCTGCTCTTTCTCCAAGGCTCATAATTTATTGAAGAACAAATATTCTAATCTTCCCAATTCCAGAAGCCAAGTGATTGGCTCCAGTATTTTGCTTGCGCGACAGGACTGTACACTCACGTTCCAATCCTCATCCAGCATCAGAGTCCAGGCTGTGCACGGTTGCCTTCAGCAGCTAGGGAAAGGGCACAGATTACCAAGGCCATACATGCACACAGACCAACTGGACAGGAGCACAAGAACTGAATCTGTGCCGGAGGAGCTGGCACATGGAGCAGGAATGCAAGAGCACAAGGCCAGCATTACCAAAGACCTATATTGCTTAGACAGCTTCTAGGAGGAAGAGCCACTCCATAAATAAGGCTTCCCTCAGGGCTCCCAGTGGACCTTGTGGGAGCCCTGGCAGCTGCTGCACTGGCTGGACTTGGTCCTGCAAACACTAGGCTCTTCCTGGCGCCAAGCTGGCCCTGATCCTGCAGCTGACAGGACAATGAGGCAGAGGAAGCTCTGCCACTGATCACATTGGACGCTCAGTGGACTACCGAAGTTTTGCCTACTATTAGTTTGACTGTGCCAATGGAAGCAATGAGGATTTCAAGGCAGGGACTACAGAAATGGGTACCTCACTCTGTGTACTATTATTGTGGGACCTTGCCAGGGACAGGAGTAATTAACATGCTGCTCATGGAGGTTTGCTTCCACTGCACCAAATAACTAGAGATTATTTCCATCCAGAGCAGGTGCAGAAACACCAAGAGGTAAGTGGACTATCCCAGTCTATATATGTTCCTTGTTGTACCATCTCACTTACACATTGTGTGGACTGCTCTGCAGCATCTCATTTTGTTTTATCTACTGAATGGATTGGTAGCTTGCAATTTTGTCTAACTGATCCCAGCTTGATTATCTCCCTTCTTTGTGTTTTCAGGCCACCAATTCAGACAGTCATTAATCTGCTGGTGCAATTGCTAGGGAACACAAGGACTTGAGTACTGTACTCATGTTTTGCTCATCGGCTCCGCAGTGGCATCTGGTTGTCTCTCAAAGTAAAGAATTCTGAATTAGCTATGTCTTTGGTCTCATCCAGCAGGATTACTCTTAAATTCCTAGCAGAGATATGAAGAAATCTTGCCATAACTGCAATTTTGGTCAAAAGGCACACCACCTGAAAATAGAGAGAAAGCTTGTTGAGGGATCTTCAACTTCTGGAGAAATTCTCCTCACTTTCAAGGAAATGAGACAAAAAGTAACTCTTGTTTTTTGCTTATGTTTTCTACAAATTGCACAGTATTTATTATTTATTTATTTTATTTGTATTCCACACTATCTAGACCAAGGTTTACTCTAGGCAGATCTGACTGTTCAAAGCATTCCTTTGTACTTTTGCTTGCTGTGTGTATACATACAGTATACACACAGCAAGCAAAAGTACAAACATAATATGCTACAAAATTTGCTCATTCATGAAAGCAAATTACTATATTTTAAAGAAATGCATAGAAAACATACTTGAGAATGCACGTGTGAAAGGGGTCAAAAGAATCACATATCTGCATTTTCTTATGTGGCACACAAGGGGGAACCCAGTCAGGATTTGCATTGCTAATTCCTATTTACTGTTGTATTATCTGTGACTCTGGAAATGATCATTTCTAGCATACATTGTTAGAATTTACGTCTCATCCTGAGAAGGCTAAACAAAAAAGGTTCAAGAATACTTGTGCACAAGTGACTTGATGAAAATACAGGCTCTGTGCAAATCAAACAGCATTTTTGACATTTATATAATGTATCCACACCACATGCCTTATTAAACCCAATATCATATACTTGGAATAAAAGATGAGATGGGGGGTAGACATTTACTCAACATTTGCCGAAATCAAAGTGAATGACATACATAGAAATGCACTGTAGAAGAGGGGCTGTGTTAGTCTGTTAATGCATATGATAAAAATGAAAGAAAAATTACAGGCCAAGCAATGTGTCTGTGGGGGTGAGGGGTGGGGAAGAAGCCCAGTTGCCATGAATCAACTTGCAATCATACAGGCCAAGCAACTACAATCCCCACAGCCAGCTAGCTAGCCAACCAGTCAACCAAGGAGAGACCAAAATTTTTATCTCCACTGGGAACAAATCCTCTGTCGATCTCAGAAATCTGAATAAACTATATGAAAAACCAGACCTCACCCCTCAAAGGCTCAGGATTACATCAGAAATGATTTTTAACAATACACTGGTGCTGGGAAATCTATCTCCACTGCGATCCCAGCTCCTATTGCAAGGACCTCAGATAAAGAGAAGAGAAATAAATGCAAGAGCAGCGAGAGACGTCTTCATTGCTGGTAATCCAAATGTTTCATATTTCAACCCCATATCCCCTACACCAGAGGTGCCCACACTTTTTCAGCATGCGAGCTACTTATGAAATGACCAGGTCAAGATGATCTACCTACTATAAAAATGCCTTCTGTTACCCGAGCCAGGGAGGAAGAGGCTGGCGGCAGTGGCGCAAGGCTGAGGATCCTCCTTAACTGCCCAGGCTGGGGAAGAAGAGGTTGGGGTTGGCAGCACAATGGCCGAGGGCCCTCTTCCACTGTCCGGGTGTGTATGTGGGAGGCTGGCTGTGATCTAACCATACTACCTTTGTGATCTACTGGTAGATTGCAATCTGCCTATTAGGCACCCCTGCCCTACTCCATTAAGGCAAAATTGTCTGTTTATGCGAGAATAATAACTGCCCTTCCACCAGGGTGGAATTCTTGTTGGGACCTGCTTCATGGGTGTTTTTTTTTTAACACTCAAGGACTAGATGGTGAAAGCATGTCAGGTGGTCACTCCCCACCTTCCTTCTTCTCACCTCTCATTTACCATTCCTAGGATTGCAAACAAAATTCCTGATATGGAGTTGCAATGATATCAACTGTGCTTCAGAATGAAGGCTGATGTCAGATGCCACCTGATTATGAAGGTTTCATAATGAGAGAAGCTGAGCAGTATCTCTGATTAGCCCCATGTCATTATGTACAGCAAATTGTTTCTCTCACACAGGCATCTTAAACCACCAGATGCAGCCTCTTACCTGAAGGATACAGGTGCAAAGTTAGAGCAGTAATAAATTACTTCAGTGACAGCAATGCTAATGCCTTGCATATCTTATCTCTGTGATTTTGTATACAGACAGTACTTTGCATATTATGAGGGGTTTTTTTTAGAAACTTGCTTGTTTTTATTAGATGTATAGTAATTTCCAGAAAGAAGGGGAGAAAAAGGAACAACCTATGCTGTGTTAGAGAATGAACTCCTAACTGCTCATAATGGCTAAAATCCTATTGTGTAGCTAATGTTATGTCAATGTAAATGATGTCTCTGCAAAAGCAGATTGCTGCTAATTAAAGAGTTCCTGCTTTGTTGTATGCACAGCTTCATTTCACTGTACATTTTCTGATCACTAGTTTAGTCACTTGCCCCCAGGGTGTTTAGTGCATTTAATTAACTATTTTATTGTTTTGTCACTTAATTGTGGGCTTCATTTTATTATATTTTAATATGCACTATTTTAAACTGCTTTTAGATTTTTGGAAGGAGAAGTGGCATATGAATGAATGAATGAATGAATGAATGAATGAATGAATGAATGAATGAATGAATGAATGAATGAATGAATGAATGAATGAATGAATGAATGAATGAATGAGCTACTAACAATGTATTAGCACAAAGAAACCTTTGTGCTAGCCAAGAATTCCATGTCTTATATCAAGGTAGCATGTGTCTCGTCTAAAGATGGGCATGAATTAAAAGAAAATTGCAAAATTTATGGAAAAACACTAATTTGTCAATTTGTATTTGTATGAATCACTACCCCTATGAATATGGATCAATGAATTTGTTGTGAATGTTGATCTGTCAATTATTCAGGCTATAAAACAGATGCCCAGGCACCTAGATGCACCAAAAATGCAGAGAAGCTTCTTCTGATTCTCCTCTACATTGTCTCCATGTTCAGGAAGAAAGGGTTTCATCTACCAAGTTACTAAAGGACGCTTTACTAGGTGGCACCTTATGGGTGTATAATTTGGATGTCTGAAACTCAGTCTTAATCAGACTTGCAGGGCTTGTAGAAGATAATCAGGGGAAACTTCTATGTACATTTGGTGCCTCTCGATGCTTTGACTACCATTTCGGAAGGCTTTAAACTAAAAAGTGAAATTATACACTGGTAAATTCGTTATTTGTGATACATCGACCTGGATGAATCATGAATCAAAATGGATGACCATTTTTACAACTTGTGCCCATCTCTAGTCTCATTTCACAGAATAGCTTAAGGACATTAGACAACAGCAGAGAGTAATCCAGTGAGACTATGTCTAAAATTTCATGGATGGAAATGTTGCATTTTGGATTATCAACTAATTGGTCTCTGGGCACTGCCAGATTATTGTCTTATGTGCCTTCTGTCACAGTAAGACCACGCCTCTACTTTTCTATATGCCTCCAAGCATCTGTGACTACTTCTTTCATTATTATGCTACTTGAAGATGAGAATTCTCTGGGCAATGGCAAAGGCCACAATGGCCAACTCATGGGAGGTATTGGGGGGGGATTGAACTCCCAACCTCTGTTTCCACGGATAGATACATAAACCACTGAGCTGCCTAGCTAAACCAAGGGCACAAATGCAAGAGAGTGGGGAAGGAAGGACACACAGAATGGACAGATAATTTGATCTCAGACATGTGGGGGATGCTCCTGGGTTTGCTGAAACAAAATATTCAGCCTTGCTTCTGAATGTGACAAATATCAGCTGTTTACAAATGATGGCTTGAATGGAAGACTGAGTTGGCACTTGTACATTTGCTTCCAGCCAAGGTTTTGCATTTAACAAGTAAACTAAACTAAGCTGATGCATTCTCTGGAACACACTAGCACTAGCAACAAGGCCTCCTGCATTATCAGCATTGTTTAGCAGCAACATGATATTATAGGTTCGTTATAAATGACAGCAAGTAAACACTTCCCACAAAGCTTGTGCAATCAGATAGGGGGAAAAGCAACTTTCATAATCAGTGTTGCAATCAGTAAAAGCAAGCAGGAAATAATGCTTTTATAGAGTTATTGGGAGCATTTAATATTCTCCAAGAGTACACATAATCCCTGAGATCATGGGACCATAAACAGCCATGGGACCATAAACAGCCAACAGTATTCATGTTGTAGTAAGTTGCATTATAGTTGCCCCACTGAATCAGTGGAGATTTGGGGATCATTTCTTCTCTTGGTTCCATTTATTGGTCCATTCCTAGTTATGATTGCCCATGTTAAAGTGAATTACAATCAGAGTAGACCCATTTGAAGTAGAGGAACTTAATTCCTTTGTATGTTTATTACAAAGTCTTTGTAAGACTCATCAAATTCCCACTTATTCAATGTGGCTTACACGAAGTAACAGGAGTTCAGTCCATTAATCTTTCTTCTATGAGGTCACATATGCTGAATTCTCCTTCGCTTCCCCATATCAAAGTTAGAGAGAGGAAAGGAAAGGATATAGGACAGAAAATGGAATGGAATCAGAAGCTTTTGATCTAGGATCTGATGCCCTCCCAACCCTGGAAGCTAATATCACTCCTGTACTAAACTCAACATTGCAAAGGCCATAAAAGATCTATTATAGACAGACATCAGGAACATAAATAACCAGGGGCAGGGGCAGGCCACCCCAGGCGGCATGGTGAGGGGGGCAGCAGAGGCACCTGTGGGGGTGAGATTGCCTGCGTGCAACCCGTGTGCTGTGAGGTCGCCCGTGTGCCGCTCAACTACATTGCCCACTCTTCACATGTCCGGGAAGGGCAGCGCAAGTGGGCTGTGAAGCCAAGTGAGTGGCAGGTGGGCACATGGCAGGGCGGGTGGGCACACTAACGAGTAGAAGAACAAGTGGAAGGGCCAGAGTGGGTGAAGTTTATTGGAGGAGCAGGGGGTGCCACCGGTTTGTTGCTGTTGATTCTGTCTATCGGGTATTTGTTTTGGGCGTCCCCACCCGTTTTGTTTCCTCAGCACACTTTCTTTCACCCCTTAATTTCTCTATGGGGGGTGCATCGAGTGAACGAGCTTATGAGGGGTGCAGGCGAATGCAGCAGCGGAGCCCTCCTGTCTGGCTCTCCATTGTGTGGGGCTGATCTGGACCGTGGGGAGCCGTGGAGGGGAGAGACACTTATCCATGGAGGGGGCAGGAGGTCCGTTGGTGGGGGTCTACACTGCTGGGTCCTCTCTTCCCTCCTTGTCATCAGTCCTGCTGACCGAGGTGGCCCATGACCAAGCTGTTTGATGGCGAGCCGCATTTCCCGGCGCTTGGCATGAGCAGCTTTGGAGTGACTTGTGGCTGCCATAGTCTCAGCCATAGGGCTCAACCACCAGTTTGCTGAGCCCTCCTTCAAGCTCAGTCCAGCAATGCATGAGCTGGCATCCAGGCAGAGCTCAGTCTACTCTGCAGGCAGCCTGCTACCTGCACCCCCATGCCCCCCCCAGGACCCACCCAGGTCAGGCGTTTTCTCCCCATGCTGCCACCACCACCTTCAATTCCACCCGAGACTTCTGCAACCATAGAGACTCCACACTGGGAGGGGTAAGTGCGCTGTCGACGTAGCCAGTAAGTGGTGGGGTGGGCGCGTGGCTGGGGCAGGTGGGCACACACGGAAGGACGATCGGCACCTGGGGTGGCAGTTTTTGCACTCACCCCCAGTGCCAGGCGCCCTCCTTACACCGCTGATAGACATACAGTATTAAACTCATTTTGTTGATCTTAAAACTGCTAACTGGCCAAGAATTGTAGTTAAGGCCCTACGTTCAGAATTACATTTGGAATAAACAAAAAAAATCTTCACTTTTATCTGGCATATTTGTTAGCTAGGACTCAGATGTCTTTTTTTATGTAGGGCTCGAGGTGTCACAAAACTATCAGATATATCCAGCATCACGGCTTAGAGCTGATGGGGTTTATTGAGGGCAGCAAGATGATTGAAGGGGCAGTGAAAGAAAATTAACTCTGACCCTGAAAAATAGCTGTCCTCAGCTATTCTGGCAACATCTTTCTAAAGAAGCAAAACTCGGCAGTCTTTGATATAGTACAGTGCAAAAGATAAAAATCAGTTTACAGCTCTCTTTACAATTTGTTAAAAGCTAAATGTCTGGTACAACTGACGTTTGATGGTACTGAAGGGCAGAAGAATAAGAAGGGTGACCTATTTGCGTCAAATCTCGAAGACTACCTCTCTGTTACTCACCAATGTTTTCACAGCACCATGACATCCCATAGTTTATCACTACAAGTATAAAACTCATTTCTTTAGCAGACTCATCAGATGCCTATGTCTTCTTGACAATGTAACTCTGTTAATAGACAAATCATTTCAAATTTTGAATATGTGCAAAGGTTTGGCTATGAAATCTTATGCAAATATTTTGGCTTCTTTTTTTGACATGGTTGTCACCATCGTAATTATCCCAAGATCAACGCTCAAGTGGGGATTTTAACTTCGGTGTCCTGACTTCAGCATTCAAAATGTGCCCACTATACTTCAGTCCTTTCTTATCTCCTGCTGATCCAATAATCCACTGAAATGCAACTTCTCTTGGCTTCAGTTGGGTCATCCTTAATCTCTTATCTCAGCCACTCATTGTATTTTTGAACAGAGGAAAATGGGATGGCTTCATATGCGCCAGCCCGGTGGAATACTGGTGGAATACACATTTATTTATTTATTTTATTTAACATATTTTAATCTGCCTTTCTACTTGGAAAGGATCCAAGGCGGCTTACATTATTGGAGTATATAAAATTGATGGTAATCAGTACATCACAGTTCATAAGAAACAGTTTATACAAAATTCAATGATAATGACAATGACTGAGAAGAGGTAGCATAACATCATTTAAATAATAATATTAGTGAAAGAACGGTAAGAGAAACAGTAAAAAAGTAATAATAAAATGGGTACAAGTAGTAATAAAATGGGTACAAGTAGTTCTACAACAACTACAGTCAAAGCAGTGATGTAACTAGCCTAATTAAAATCCTATATGAGGTCTGTTACTCAGGGAAAGCTTGCCTGAAGAGAAAGGACTTTGTCTGCTTGTGGAAGGACATCAGAGATGGGGCATGTCTAGCCCCTTGTGGGAGAGACTTCCAAAGTTTGGGAGCAGGTACAGAAAATACATTAGATAGATAGATAGATAGATAGATAGATAGATAGATAGATAGATAGATAGATAGATAGATAGATAGATAGATAGATAGATAGATAGATAGATAGATAGATAGATAGATAGATAGATAGATAGAAAGATAGATAGAAAGAAAGAAAGAAAGAAAGAAAGAAAGAAAGAAAGAAAGAAAGAAAGAAAGAAAAGACCATTCAGCTGACAAATAACTTGACAAACTTCCTTGTGATATTTATATGAAATATGATATTTCATATTTGTGGAAGTTTAATGTGTCTTTCATTCATCTCTGTGTCAGGATGGTTCTACTCAAGTGAAGCACCGAGAACATCATGATATATGGCTTACTAGATGCACAAGGACATTTTTAGTAATTAAAACAGAACAGGACATCTGGAGATGAGAATTTTCTACTGGTTTTGAATAGTCGCGGCAGTATTTACTGGACAATTTCTGAAGGAGCAATATGTTAAAATGGTTAAATCAGACATAATGCATACTCATTATGGCAGAATGACAACAAACCTGCCAGGTCTTGCCACATAATGTGGCTACATTGTCTGCCCTGAACCCAGCTGATCTTTAGTGCTGTGCTCAGCACATGGAGCATGTCTGGAATTAAACAGTTTGACCTGCTGTGTGAACCTTAATTTGAAAAACAATTCTGTTTGCCAACTGGGTCTTTGTTTGGGAAAGGAAAGGGTCAGCTTTCGGGTCAAACCATTTAGCAGAATTTCTCACAAGCACATATAATTTCAATCATTGTAAGGCAGGGATGAAAGGGTGGGTCACTACTGTGGGGGCAGGTACTTAAGGAAGCACTTAATTGCAAGTGAAAAATTGAAATAGGAAAAAGAAAGGTTTTCTCATCATATAGATCCATTTTCTTTTCTTTTCAATTGCAAACCCACCCACCCATGCCTCTTAGGTTCACTGCATTGTTCATTCTGTGCAAAAGGTATCATGAATTTACATTGCTGTCTTCTTGGAAAGAACCTAGCCTGGATTCCCCACTCCTTTGGGGCACAGGGAATATGAAGAAATAATAACCAATAATGTATATAAGCAAGATGCCTAAGGCGTGGCTTGGAAGAGTGATAAGCCCATGATCCCTGGATAGCAATGAAATAAAATGAAAGCAAAAGAAAAAAAATGAACAAATTAAACCATCGAGAGGTCACCTTTAGGTCCATGACAGTAGCCACCGGGAGGGGGGGCACGCAGGACACATCATTTATACATATGTAAGCTCTTCCCACAGAGAGCCAATATTTCATATTAAACATTTTCATTATATAGTGCTTTAAAATATCCATGGGGATAATTCAGGGCTGTGTCCCATTCGTACGCTTAAATGGTACAATGGTAATAGAATGCAACAGAGATATACCATATGTTGGTGATTCAGAAAATGAAGGCCCATAAAAATTAATGATCAGGAAATAATAGGTGGCTGTAAATCAAGAACTGAATTATTAAATACAAGTGGAAACACCTCACATGTGAGGAAGATCACAAAATAACAAGACAAAGAATCATTGCACCATTTAAGGCGGTTATGGTTTTACGACGAGGGGCCATGGACGTCAAGTGTCATTGGTAAATGCTAATGTTTTCTGTACAGTGTTGGGTTATTTATTTTCATGTCTTAGCCAATGCATTTTATTATATCTAATTAGCAGAAATGGTGCTGCTGATCCCTGTAGACTCCATTCAATAATTTGAAGCTAATAAAATCTATGATCTAAATAATCATTCAAGGAATAGCTGTTTTTTCAAGTCATTGATGTGATGTAGGTCTTAATACCAAATCTTCTGAAGTTATGCTGGCTGAAAGATTCTGGGACTTGTAGGGGTTTCCTTGTTTCCTTGTTTTTGCCTTTTAAAGGAAAATTCCAATATCTGTTGAAATTGGTCCGTTATATACATTGCAGTTAAGAGAACAATTGCTGCCCTCCTTTTACCAACAAAAATGAAATCTAATAAAGTGGTACCTCGACTTACAACCAGCTCAGCTTGCAACCATTTCAAGTTACAACCAGCAGCGGCTGCAAAAATTTTGCTCAACTTACAATCACAGTTTTGACAAACAAACAAAAAGGCACACATTTTAACTGTCTTCACTCCCCCCCCCCTTCAACTAACTGTTGGTCAGCAAAAAGGCTCCTCCTCTGTAGCTCCTTCACACCCATGGTTCGCTTTGGAGAGAGACTATCTGGTATTTTAGATTTTAAAAACATATCCTCCATTCCTCCCCTGCCAAAAGCAGATGGATTAACTGCTGTTGCATTGGTTTCTGTGGGGAACAAGGCCTATAGATAAAAACTCCACCTATGCTTCTATTGGGAACGATCTTTCTACCTATAACCAAAGAAACTGCTCATATGGATTAATATTGTTTCAGTGCATTCCTATGGGAAATGGTGCTTCGACTTACAACCAACTTGAGTTAAGACCATCATCCATGTACTAATTAAGTTCGTAAGTGGAGGTACCACTGTATTGGACTTGAATGTTAAAAAGACTATTGCCTTTTACTGTTGTCCTCTTCGTTATTTATATTTTACAACCAACTTTTCCTTCATATCAGTCACTTAGTGGTCCTCAATAAAATATTTTTGTTTATTTAAATCAAATGCTCCTCTTTATTTATTTTATGAGTACCTAAGACATAGTTGAGCAAACAAGGTTGTACAAATCTATGTGTTAATAGTGGAAACAGAGGGTCAAGCTAAAGTGGAAAACCCAGTCCACAAAACACCTTGATATAAAAAGACACCAGTTAGAGGCAGGGAAACTCTGAAACAAAATAGAAAAAGCAACCTAGAAATGCTTGCCTGAAATATTCCAGAACATGGCCAAACCACCCCCACCAACCCCCAAAAAACCCCACAACAACCATCAGATCCTGGCCATGAATGTCTTCGACAACACATTACTTTCCTTTTCTAATAATGCAATTGAGTTTTGGCCATGTTTAAGGTGTTAAAATGTGCCAAGAAGGTTTCTGTGGGTAACTGAGGATTGTGACCCACTAGTATGAAGTGAAAAAGTTAACGCCCCCTCAAAAAGAAAGGTTGCTGCACTGGGTACCTCTATATGATTTTATTGAATACCTTTCCCATTCTTATTTTTCACTTGCCTTGTTTTTCATGTATTTATTTCAAGCCACAGCTTGCCCTAAGTATATACAGTATATCATCATTTTATTTTTTTAAAAATCCTTCTGTATGGAGATCACTGTACTGTATAAGGAATTGGTTTAGAAAGTAACAAAATAAACGTTTTGAAACTGAATAACCCCAAAATATTTTATTTAAAGATTTTTAATGGTCTGTCTTAGCAGCCTACTCTGAAGTACTTCTACAGTTTTCTATGCATATGGTCTGTTAAATCTATTTACCCAACTGCCAGATGTCTTAACAGAACAGACCTATTAAAATGCCCTTATTGAGCCCTCCAAGCTAAGTTTTCTTTGAAGTTCCTAATGACATTTTCTGCTTGATTCCATACTACCTGAAATACTTGCCCTTATTTGAGAAGAACTATTTCATATAAACTTGATGATAGCAATGCAACTGTTCAGTTGCAATTATGGTGCTAAAGCATGAAAGGATAAAAGACAGCCGTGATAATGGATATGCTCAGAAAAAATGGAGGGTCACATGTCAGATTGCATTGACTTGGAGACACTGTGCAGCACTGAGGGTGAAGTAATGATGATTGCCATGGGAACCAATGATTTAACGCTATTAGTATGGCATAGTATGCATCAAGACAGCCTCTATCAACAGGACATATTTCTAGTAATGCACATATAATTTTAGTCTAGAATTTATTCTTTGAATACCTTAATATAATCCTCAGGGTGTACACTATTTTGATGAAGGTATTTTAATATATGCAGCTAGGAAACAGAAATAGACCTGTGAATTAGCCCCAAAATAACTACGGACTATATGTATGCGTACACATAATGCAAACCAGATCTGTTACACAGCCTTGCTTCTTTTCTTGAAAATAAAAATATCAAGGTCTATCACAATGAATTGCTGTGAAAAATGGCATTTTTACTACCTACTCATTTGATATACAGTACTTTCCACATATTATTCCATGCACATTTTTGTACACTTGTTCTTTTGTATGTGAATACAAGTGAGAAAGGAAGAGTATAAAGCAACATTTGTTTATCCAATAACAGGTTTAAAGCAATTATTTTGTTTTATTTTATTTTACCATATTTTATTTTATTTTATGGCACAAAATAAGGGGCAATGACAAAAGAGAAGAAAAATGTGCAATAAAGAACCAAATACACTAGATGTCAAAAATGACTTTTTAAAAGAGTTGGGAATAACACCATTCAAACTTTTAGAAAAACATTGCATATTGTATTGAATGTACAATATGCATAGGGAAATCACTAACATAGGTCATGAGAATCAGTAGGTTTATATAGAGAGAATGATCGACCAGGATTCAGGAGATTTACATCCAAATCCTTGCTTGGATATGGGAGCTCATTGGGTGGGGGTACCACTCTGAAACCATCCCACATAACTTCAAAGGTCTATTAGGGTTCATGCCGTATGCGACATGACATGATGACACAAAGCAGCAATGCTGGTTATTTGGACTGCTTCCAGTACATTTCTTGATCTACAAAAACCACATTAGTTGCGGAGATGCCTAAATCACTTATTTCTAGCCTGTGGCATGTGACAGAATGTAAATCTCAATGCATAAACAACAACAACATAGATTTTAAACAACTCATTCCCAGCGTGGGTTTAATTGCTTTTGAATTGCCATATTCAAAATGCTCTT
>JAIOUR010842590.1:0-14060 GCA_020711275.1 Calotes versicolor
GACGTATGGATAGTTCATCTTTCTAAAAACACAACAGCTATTCTACAGTCTAGAGACAAGGGGGCTATAGCTATATTCAAAGCATACTATTTGCACACAACTTTTTCCAAAGCTGTAGAAACAACAGAAAATGAGAGGTAAACCTTTTGTGATTTTTTTGGACATCATGTCTTTTTCTCTGCATAAGGAACACGGAAGCTTGGGAAGAAATAACAGAAAATTGTATTCATGATACATGGGGAAATGCCTAAAACATTTCACGGATGATTTAAAAGTGACAAACATGAGCATATTGGCATTATACATTTAAAAATTGTGGATCTTACTAATGTGTTTAATTTAGATTTTAAAGTGAAAGATATTGAAGACTTGGTGAAATACTGTATATCGGAGAGTTAACGAACAAAGATTTAAGTGGTGACACTCAGCAGCAATTAGAAGAAGAGAAGTTCTGAATGAACTATAACTCCAATGAACATTTGGTACATAAATTTTATACATAATGCTTGCTTATTGCATTTTTATGTTCTGAATTATGTAAAAGATACAAATTAAAAACAAAGTTACTGGGAGTTTCCTTTAGACCTTTGCATTATTTTTGTATGGCAAAAATTGCTCACAAAAGTTGAATGGCATATAAATGAACTTTTATAATGCTATGGGATGTCATGCACCATTGTCAAAATGAAACAATGAATGGTTTCTTCAATCTGAGTCTCTCTCTAATCCGTCCCCCAATTAACGACCAATTCACCTATTGATTTATTACAGGAACAAAACCTGGTAATTGGGGACAGTCTGTAAATTGAGTTATATTGGGCTTTGCTACTACTGAAGGTACAGTGGATATTTTTACCCATTTTAAAATTCAGACATCATATTTTCACATTTTCACATTATACATGTGCAACTTGAAAAATTAGAATATTGGGCAGAAGTCCATTTCTTTCAGTAATGCAACTTAAAAAGTGAAACTAATAAATATTACACACAAAGCAAGATACAGTAATTCAAACCGTGATTCATCATAATTATGATGGTTAGAGCTTACAGCTCATGAAAAACCCAACCCCCCAATCTCAAATAAGTTGAAAAGGTGCAAGACTGTAGGATCAAAGGATCACACTGTAATCACTGTCTTTATTCGTGTAATTATCTTTCTTTGTATGTAATGAGTCTGTCTCATATGTATTATTTTCATCTCTTAAGTTGCATAACTGAAATAAATGAACTTTTTGAAAATATTCTAATTTTTTGAGTTTCACCACTTCATTTCACTATCTTTTAATAGTATGTGGTGCCACTTCATTTCACTATCTTTTGGTACCACTTCATTTCACTATCTTTTAATAGTATGTGGATCCAAAGACCAGAAGCATCTCAATAATCGAAAGCTCAAAAACCTATGAGTGTTTATATGCTCACACATTCTCTCACTGGATAGTTCAGAGAGCTGAGGAGCCAGAGATTTATTTATATAATTTAAATTTATTTATTATTTATTTATTTAGAATGATTCTACCTCACCTTTCTCCTTGAAAGGACTCAAGATTGACTCCTCACTGTGCAATCTAGAACAGCTAGTCTGTGCAGCCTTGGGAAAACTGCACAGTCCCAGAATGCCCAGAAGAAAAGCAAACTGGGTTTTTATACATTACCCCAAAGCATTTAAAGCACTCTGAGTGTGTTACAATTTTATTATGTAACTACCCATTCCCCTCCCCCATACCCAGCAACCTAGGCACTCATTTTACTGATCGCAGAAGGATGGAAGGCTGCGTAAATCAGATACCCAAGTCCGTTGAGTTTGAACTCAGTTCATGAACAGAGTCTTGGCTCCAGAAGGTATACCACTTCTGAATACTCTATCATTGGTTCCCAAAGTGGTCCACGGGAGACCAGACGGGGATCCATGTTGGCGTGAAAAACAAATGGGGGTCCACCTGTTTTGGGAATATAGTAGAAATGTAGCAGCAGGGGGTCTACCGAAAACAGTAAAACTTTGAAAGTGGTCTATGGGGAAAAAAAGTTTGGGAACCTATGCTCTATATCGAGAAAACCCTAAAAAGGGTCACCATAATTCATCAGCATGCAAGTATTATTAAACAAAAGCTCAACAGCTTTGGTAGATGTCACAAGCTTCACAAGACATGGAAATGGCCAGCGGCCAAAGAAAACTCACCCCAAACACAGGTACAGTATTTACATGACCACATCCGGTTTTGATTTTTTTTGGGGGGGGGAGGTGGAGCAGGTTGGGGTGAGTGGTTCTCTTCCAACCTCACATGTAAAACCCACAATTTCTAGCAGGCTCCAGAAGTGATATCTCAATTTTTGATTTAAAAAAAACAAAAGGAGGTACCAAGCAAAAGGAGGTGGGTTATATGGAAAAGCATGTAGAAACTTGTAATGATTTAGAAAGCGTATACAAAAAGATCTTGGGATTTAAAGCAGAAGAAGTCAGCTTTCATGGCAATAGCAATGATGGAGACAGAAATAAACCTTAGCTCAAACTGCTGCTGTTGCTGCTGCTACTAATCCGGCATTACAATGAAACTTTAACGTTTTAACGTAGTACAACTTACAACCAGCTCAACTTATAGCCATTTCAAGTTACAACCAGCAGCGGCTGCAAAATGTTCCCTCAACTTACAACCACCATTTCAATATAAACCCCAAAATGTACAACATTTTAACAGTCTTCACTTTTTCTTCTTCAGCTGTTGGTCAGCAAAGAGGCTGCTTCTCTGTAGTTCCTTCACCCCCATGGTTAGCTTTGGAGACAGACTGTCTGGTATTTTAGGTTTAAAAAAATATCCTCCCATCCTCCCATGCCAAAAGCAGATGGATTAACTGCTTTTGGCATTCATTCCTGCGGGGAACTATGCCTATAAATACAAACTCCACCTATGCTTCTATGGGGAACAATGCCTCTAACTATGACCACAAAAACCGCTCATACGGATTAATCTTGTTTCAATGCATTCCTATGGGAAATGAGCTTTGACTTACAACCAACTCAAGTTAAGACCATCATCCATGTACAAATTAAGTTCGTAAGTACAGGTAACAACCTATTTGGAAGGGAAAGATGAAATGTGTGTTTAATGTTTTTCTCTCTTTCTACAGTATCTCAGTGACGAACAGTATATCCATTGACTGAACTGCTTCTGTCAACTCACTCAGAAGTGGGTAATCTCCTATCCCTGGTGCAATCCCTCAAGCACACTTAAATCTAGATGACAGTAAGAACGTACAAAACAACTTTTCACCCAGTTCTGTAGGCAGGAAGAGAAAAGAATTTGTGTTGTCCTTATGGTACACTGCTGGCATAATGTTAGCTTGAGACCTTTATGTCTACTATATTTTATTAAGAAGTACTACATAGTACTACAGAAATTTGCAGTTCTAGTTGATGTAATACTATAACTTAGAATGCTGAGACAAAAACTGTATTTGACAATTATGAATGAAATGCTGATAATAATATTTAATTATTTCCATTCTTGAGCTCTTGTGTGTACATGTTTTCTAAAAAATGCAAGCATGGTGAAGCAGTACAATTAAGATGGCCTAAAGCAATGGTTCTCAATGTGTGGGTCCCCAGATGTTCTTGGACTGCAACTCCCAAGAGCTCTTGTCAGCATAGGTAGTAGTGAAGACTTCTGGGAGTTGCAGTCCAAGAACATCTGGGGACCCACGAGAGCCACTGCCCTAAAGTCATCTTTAGCTGACTGTATCTACAGATTTCCCATGTCCATACTGGCGGAACATGTACCGGTAATTGTTAAATACATATATTATTCTACTTCTTCAATTTTGAATGTAATCTATTGTAAGAACGTAAGAGTTTATTTTAGGATTTTTTTTAAAAAAATAGCATTTTAAAAACTACTGCAAAGTAGTCTGCAAAGTGCACTGCTGGCACAAATACCTAATGAATGGAAGTTTGCACCACTGAGCTGTGTGAGCTGCATAAGCCTTTAATCATTGTTATGCTTTAGCTTAAAACAAACAGTAGAATCAGCTGATATAGCAAACTAGAACTATGTTTATGCTAGCTCAGAACTGGTGCAGAGAGCTTTGTTTGTTCTCATATGTGATAGATGGAATAGGCAGAATAGATTTTTTTCCCCATTGCAGTAATAGATGGAGTTTCTTAAGTGCAGCTTGTGAAGACATTTATATTTGTAAAAATCTTCTAATGTCAGGGAAACTGTGGAAATTCAAAGCATTAACTAAAAATGCTTAATGTATAAAGTTTTTCCTATCCTGCATGTGTCTCTTCAGTTACCCACAACTTTGTCATTTTCTTTTAAGCTAGAATAACACGATTTCCAGTCCAGTTGAAACCAACAATAAACAACGTCTTCAAAATTTCTTATCTCATAATTAAACAATTTTCCTGTCTAAGGGCTACAGACTTTTGCTCCGGATACACTGGTAAAACAAGTGAATTTTTGCCACTTTGCCACTTCAAGCAAAGAAACCAATATATAGTACTGTGACAAGACATTTACCCACAAGGATTTGTTAGGACAGGATACAACTTAAAATACTGTATTTTAATCAGGTAGCAATTCACACACAGAAAGAAAGAGAGCTCTGGTGTTTATTACGAAGATGCAGAGTTGACATGAAAACCAAACATTTCTATGGTTCCCTTTCCCTTCCACCCACACAAGGAAATAGTTGTGTCTCATTTTAACAACTAGCCATTAAAACTCACGAACTATATCCTGTCATTAATGGGCTATTAAGATGTTAAAGCTTTGCTAGTTCTACTGTAAATCCCTATGCCCTTCTAGATCAGTGACAAGACTTAAAAAGCAATAAGTTATCAGATTGTTTGTTTGAAAGTGAACCAAAATAAATAATAATTTTTGAAGATTAAGTTTTATTCTGCTTGAATGAATAGTACTGGCAAAAAGAGAAATTTATCAACCAATATACTGTACATAAGTTAACTGATAAGGAAGGATAGATAGATAGATAGATAGATAGATAGATAGATAGATAGATAGATAGATAGATAGATAGATAGATAGATAGATAGATAGATAGACAGACAGACAGACAGACAGACAGACAGATAAACACACACACACACACACACACAAACACACACACACACACACGTACCATGACCTTACAAAATAACTATCCCTTTGCAATGCAAGTTCCTTTCTTTGTGTTTCAATAACTCATGCTCATTTTACAGAATATACTATTTCCCTCTACATTTACAATTCTGACTATTTATCAATTTCTATGAAGGTAAGATTTGTTAGGAAAGACCTTATGGATCATCAAGACCAGCCCTTGTCAAGAAGGCACAGTGAGTAATTGAACTCCAAACCTCTGGTTTTTCAGCCAAGTACTGTACCTAAATCACTGAGCTATCCAGCAGTTCTTAATAATCTCAGAATATTGACCTTTCAGCCATGGTTAAACCTGCTAGGAGTCCAGACTTGTAATGAGAGTCTAGATGCGAGATTGGCATTGTCCTGGTATACTCAAAGCCCATCACCTTGTTAAGGTATGTACTTAAGAGAGGGCTGTATGCATTCTATTCAAACAAATGGTGATTCTTATTAACATTTACTGGGATTAAATAGTAGTAACTGCATATATGACAGAACAAAAAAGGATCATAAAGGAGCAACTGGTGCCTGCAAATATCCTGATCCTCAAACTGCTCTCCTGGCACAATACCCACTTAAAAGCATCTTTGTAACTGGTGGAGCACTTTAAAGAGAGCCTTTTAAGACTATTTCTTTTGTTTAACCATGTTTTGACAGGAGGTTAAGCAGGACCTCCTTATCCAATATAATGAAGAACTGATTTTGACAATCCTGCTACTACCGACTATTTTTCCTTTTAAATGGAACACAATTTTGAAACACATGTGAAAACTACTTTATCAAAAATATAGATTATTGTATTTCCCAAGAACCTCCTGGACTGTTTTGCCTGCAGTCTACTTGCTTAATTAAGTAAGATCAGCTCACACCTTAATATCAGATACAGTATGTCTTTGCAATTTTGACTAAGGAATCAGCTACTCTACCATACAATTTACATTGGATTAATCACTGATGAGTTCAGATTAAAGCCCAGTGGCTACACGATTTAAGTTGAATGTAGGGAAGCCTGTTGTGGAATAGTCTTGTTTGAGTGGGATATACAGTACCTCATAAGGAAGAAATTGACATCAATGCAACTGCTCTCTTGTTTAAACTACTAAGAAACATTTTAAGGCAAAACGCTGCACAAACACACTTGATTGTAATTCTGTGGTTTTGCCAATTCTGTGTAAAACCTTAAAATATGAGAATCTGGATTCACTGAAAATTTGGGAGACTCTGCACATGTTTTGCTCTTATATTAACTCAGAATATACATTTAATCTGAAAATATAGTTATCTGATTAAAATGTCCAATCTTATGTTCTAAACTATTAAAAAGAAGCCAAGCCATTTTCAAGAAGCCAAATTCTTCCTGATAATGCCATCAGCACTACCAGCTGTTCACTTCTACCATTCTTCTCTTTTCCTGAACTTTGAATAAGGAGTCATGAAACGACCATCTGTATTCTAAAGTTCTTTCACCTACCAATTCAAAGACTAATAGTCACTTGCAATATGTTGAAGGTTTCTAGCAGTTTATTCTCCTAACAAACTAGTTGAGTCTTGAAAGGTTCTTCATTATATTTGGGATACTAATCTAAGGGTGACAGCACACTATTTGTAATGTCAGCCAGCTCTGCCTTTGTCTACTGCAGTGTTGTCCAACCTTTTATAAATCATGACCCTCAAGAAACCTGTGATTCACTCACCACTTTCGCACAAAAAGGCATCTTAAGAGAGTAAAGAAAATACATTAAAATAGATTCTTTTCCAGAATTTTAACCTAATATTTAAGGTGATAGGTGTACTTCTCTCTATGCAACCAAATTAGAAATGCATGGATGAGAGCTTGTTAAAGCCACACACACTCTGACAGTTAATAGGCTCTGGGGGATGAAGGTAACAAGGGTAAATTAAAATGGGTTTTCCTGGGAGAGGGCAGGTTTTGTCTTAGGAAGGGTACTGTCACCCTCTTCACCCATCAAGTGGATGGGTGAAGAGCCTCCTTAGGCATGTTCCCCTAGATGGCAACAATGGCATGCAGCTGAGGGGAAGGACTGAAATTGCTTCAGTGACAGCAGTGGTGTCCTTTTCCTCTTCAACCACCATTTCTCCTCTTTTCCTTTCAGCTCTGCATTCTTGCCTTGTGGGGCAGTGGTTAAATTGCTGTACTGCAAGCAAAACTATGCTCACAACCTGGGGTTCAGTCCCAGATAACCATCTCAAAGTTGATTCAATTTCCATCCTTCCAAGTTTGGTAAAATGAATACCCAGGTTACTGACCCCCCCCCCCACACACACACCCAAGGTTACAATGTATGATCTGCATAAACTGTAAACTGCCCAGAGAGTGCTTTAAATGCTATAGGACAGTATAGAAACAACACAATTCTTGCTTTTAAAAATGCTCTTCATGGCTCACAGGGGGCATGCTTGGGTTCCACCTACCGCTTTTCCCGATCCTGGTCCCCACTCAAACCAGTCAACCTCCAGGTTGAAGAACAGCTGCTACTAGTGGAGAATGAGAATAGCAGATGGAGGGGGGGCAGGCACCCAGGAATCCCACAGCACAGATCAAAGACCATTTAGCTTGCAGGAGAAGGGTATAAGCAATGATAAGGGTGGAGCATGTGAAGAAGGGAAACAAAGAGGGAGGGCATGAGTCAAGGATGTAAATTTTGTATTTTTTCTGTCTAATTCAGCACTGTGCCAGATAAAGGACGCATGCAAGACTGGAATAGCTGAATAAAACCACTGTAAACAGGCAAAAATGAACTCTGCAATAGAAGCCAGGGTCTTTGTCCAGACAAAACTGCATGTAAATAACCAGCCTAGATTTGTGAATTACACAGGAACTAGTAGAACTGCAAACAATTACATTACATACTACTTCATGCAACATAACAGTGATCCCTCATGTGGGGAACTGGCTAGGGAGGAGGTTTCCCTATTGGTGAATTATAATCTTCACAAAAGGTGGCTGCAGTAGAAATGAGAGAGATCCTGACAAGAAAAGGAACGAAGTCCTTGTCGAAAGCCATACCATAAAAGGCAGAAAGCCCATGAACTATGAAAAGCCATGCAAATGGAGAAAGACCAGAAAGGAGGCAAAATTGCAGAAGGCAGAGTCAGTAATAAAGGAACAGACCATAAAAGGAAAAGAAAACTGCATCAGGAGAGATCAGGGAGAATCACAGAATCGTCATCGGATTGGATTGTACCTTGGAGGTCTTCTAGTCTACCCCCTCTGCTCAAGGCAGGAGACATTATAACAGGAGCAGCATGAAGCTACTGGGATGAAGAAAGGAAGTTGAAAGAAAAGTTACCCAAGGAATGGGGAATCAAAAAAGACCCATGGACTAGAGAATGAGTCCAATTCAAAGTCCCTAGGAAGGAAGTCAAGGGAGAGTGGAGATTGCAAGTGCACTGGAAACCATCATGCTGGGAAGTCAGAGATAGAAGGGAGCAATTGAGGAAAGAGAAAGAGAGGTGAAAAAATTACTGAATCAAGAGAACCAGGAATGGGTAGTTTCTTGTGAAACGTGCCTTGGCAGGAGGCATTGTCTACCAGGATCCAGCAAAACCAAGGCAGGAAAATGTGGGAACCCAGTGAAACCTGGGTTTATTGTCCATAAGGACTCCTGCTATGTCAGAAGTAATGTCAATAGTTAACCAACTCCTGAGATCAAACTATATCCAGGAGGAATTCAAACCCACCACAGTTGGAAGCAGGAAACCAGGAAGAGGTAACCAAGACCACAATTATGCTAAACCCAGCAGAAGAGTTGAAAAAAGAGAGTCAAGTTGTTATTAATAAAACCAGCTGCATTTAAGCAAGAACAAATGCCTGGTCTATCTTGTAGTGGGAAGTAGGAAAGAAGGAAGGATAAACCCCAGAAATACACACAGTAATAGTTTTTTTTTTCTGAAAAGCTAGGGGAAACGTTACTTGACTCCTTCCAAGAGATTTTTAAAAATAGCATTCTAGTATTGGAAAAGCACAGCATCAGTTATACTTTTCCAAACCAACACCTATCCATGTTGACTATTCTGAAATATCTGTTTTCACTGCTAACTGAGACAACATACAGTATTTATCAGGATATCTGGGTGCCAAATATAATTGTCCCCTGAATCATGTAGACCAGTGATGGTGAACCTTTTTGAGCCAAGTGTCCAAACAGCAACACAAAACCAACTTATCCATTTCAAAGTGCCAATGCGGCAATTAAACCTGAATACTGAAAATTTAGTTTAGAGAACTCCTACAGTTGTCTGAACTAATTAGCATTTTTATTTAAAAGTAAAAATGATAGTTTTATTGAAAAAAATCAGTAGTAAATGGGGAAAAAACAGTAATACATTGTACACATAGTCTGAAGCCAGATATTTTATACAACATTCTTAAACAATTATGTACATGTATCTTTGAATAACAGATACTCAATTTATAATATACTAACTAGCCAAAAAGCCATCATTTAAATATATACAAAGTTAAGCTTTGACTAATTCATATGATTAATTCAGGCTTTATCTATCTCTTCACAATTCTAGAGCTTGCATGCCCAAAAAGAAGGCTTGGAATGCCACTTTGGGCACCTGTGCCATAGGTTCGCCATTACTGATGTAGACTGTAAGGTCTGATGGTTTTAATACTGGAAAAGAATAATGTAACAAATGAACATTGATTCTGATCTCATCCCTATCCATTTTTCTTTCCCTCATTCATTCCCTTTTATTACTACTGTTTTATTTTTAGATTTTTGTACTTCAACATTTAAAAAAACATAGTGGTGGCTATAATTAAGAAGGAAAGTTCAGGAAAATCAGCATGCTTTCCCAAAGATCCATCAAGGTTACCATGAAGAAGAGATGGAAGCAGAAGGACTCCATTAACTGCGCAGTGCAGAGGAGTGAGGAACAAACATTCCTTTCCTGGGAGAGAAGAGTTCGATCTTCATGCAGACATGGCTTTCCCAGGGGAAAAGACAATACTCTTCTCTCCAAGTCTGCAGTTCTAGTGTTCAAATCACTTCCAAACACCTGCACATAATTCATCTAGCCATAACTAGGGGAAGCAGAGCAGAGAAGGAAATTAAAATTAAAGTTAGAGACAGTCAGAAGAATAAAATAAGGATGATAAGGTCAAAGAGGCAGGTCTGAAGAGACAGCTGTTTCCCCTCTTGTGTAAGGTTCACTTCAATTTTCTGCTTCCTAGCCCCAAGGAACAGGATCTATCTCCCACAACGTTCCTCTCATCGTATCGAGGGAAGGGGATGTTTTAATATTATGAGCCAAAATTCAAAGATAAATCTCATAGTTAAATCATATTGAACACAAACTTTGAATAATTGTTCTTTTCATATATTAACATTGTTGTATTATTACATATTATCAATTTAACATAATAACTTCATGTTCTCCATTACTATCAGACTTTTAAGGACTGTGGTTTCCTGCTTTTCTTTATTTCCTTTATTAGGAAAGTCTGAAGACATTTCCGAAGAGAGCCAAGAAATAGATGCATGAAGCTATTCATTCTGATCAAAATATCCAAAACACTTGAACTATATGATAAATCCTTTTGAATTTAGGGCTATAAATGGTTTGCTTCAAGATTATGTTACAATTCAGATCTGAAAACACACTTGTCTTATACTTGAAATGCATGCTTTCAACCATCAAAACACCCACTTTTTTGTTTAAGATGAAATTTATGTAGGTAGTAGCACCGACATTTTGACTGCTGTACCTAGGAATACAGTACGTCCTGCACAAAATACATGGTTAAAGGCACTGCATGACTTAAAATTGAAACTAATGCAAACAGAAAAACACTTCCTGGTTAAGAAAAAAACCCTGAACTGGAAAACTACAAGTCAGAGCGACCCAATTTTTGGGTGTATGTTAGAAGGGCTCCTTCCCTCTAAGCATACGAAATCTGGCGAAGTTTGGTGCTCTGGGAGTTGAATTATAAGCTGAAACACAGGCGCCCCCTTCAAAGGCATGGGAAAACATGGGGAACGGCCATTTTCCCCACTGGATCTACAGTGGTACCTCAACTTACAACCAGCTCGACTTACAACCATTTCGAGTTACAACCAGCAGTGGTTCCAAAAATTTCCCTCGACTTACAACCATAATTTTGACATACAACCAAAAATGCACATTTTAACTGTTGTCACTTTTTTCCTTCAGATAACTGTTGGTCAGTGAAGAGGCTGCTTCTCTGTAGCTCCTTCAACCCCATGGTTAGTTTTGGAGAGAGACTGTCCAGTATTTTTGGTTTTAAAACTATATCCTCCCCTGCCAAAAGCAGATGCATTAACTGCTTTTGCATTCGTTCCTGTGGGTTCCAACTTGACCTAAGAACATCATCCATGTACAAATTAAGTTTGTAACTAGAGGTACCACTGTATTTCTCATATGAATGCATTGAAATCTAAAAACCACTTGTTCCAATTAATAGCATTTCAATGCATTCCTATGGGAAACATTGTTTTGACTTAAGACGAACTCCAGTTGAGACCATTCTCTATGTACCAATTGTGGTCGTAACTAGAGGTACCACTGTAATAGGAAAACACTTCCTAGTTCAGAAAAAAGTCCTGAATACAAAAACTACAAATCAGAGCAACTGAATTTTGGGATGTAGGTTAGATGTAGGTTAGAAGGTTTACTGCAAGCACCCAATGTTTTGCGAAAATTGGTGATCTGGGGGCCATGTTATTAGGTGGTAGGGGGGCTGCCCCCAGCTAACGAACCAATTCATTTACATTTCAAAAAATCATTGTTTCATTGACGAAACAAAACAAATTGTAAGACTTAATTCATTTTGTCACAAACTGATTCATTAGCTAACGAAACAACAAAATGTGTTTCGTTTCATGCCCATTTCTAGTCTCCACTCATTCATCATGCATCCTGTGAATATAAAATTCTAGCCTGATGTTTAGGCTCCATGTAAAAGCACCAACTGAAATAAATCTGTTAGTCTTTACAGTACCACTATTTATTTTCATTTATTTATTAATTAATTTTGCTATAAATATTAAAGCAGGCTAACATGACTTCCCCTTTCAAATTTGCTCATAATGTGGCACTGCAGTTTCCAATCTTGGTAAAGAAACAGCCGGGATCCTGGAAATCACATCTGATTAAATTAAAGCAGAAGGTTTATCTATCACTACAGAGAAATCCAAAATACTGGCACTTAACATAAAAGAACAGGAAACCTCCATGCTGCAAGCTCTAACAGTCAAAACAGTCATGTCCTGTTCCAAGGGAGAACTGCATCTGTAAAAATACTGATTCTCCCAAAACTATTCTACCTGTTCCACACCATTCCTACTCATGACTTCACAGAGTTCTTCTATTAGTGGGAGCAGATTACAAGCTTGGGACATACTTGAGTCGCAGTTGCAAAATGCCTCACTTGTTGCAACAACTGATCATGAAAGAAAATGTGAAAGATCTCTAACCTAACAGGTTTAATTACAGTAGTACCTCAACTTACAACTGGCTCGACTTACAACCATTTTGAGTTACAGTAAGCCCCCAGTATCCGCTGGGGTTAGGTTCCAGGAC
Organism: Calotes versicolor; assembly: GCA_020711275.1. Classification (NCBI taxonomy): domain Eukaryota; kingdom Metazoa; phylum Chordata; class Lepidosauria; order Squamata; family Agamidae; genus Calotes; species Calotes versicolor. Next base: position 12,720 of record JAIOUR010842590.1, read on the forward strand.
CTACCGCAAATAGTGAAAAACCACAATGTACAGATGTAGTTTAAAAATAGCCATAATGCATATGCAATGCCTCCCACATTGGAGAAGAGCCTGCCAATGGCCGCACCCAGCCTCCTGGGAGACTTGCCACCCACCAACAACTGCACTAGCTGCCTCCGTGCCAGCCTAGGGCTACCGCCGTCAATGCTCCCACCAGCCAGTGGGCCCCACAGACTGGAAAAAACAAGGAATTTACTGCAAAATATTGACTGGGAGAAAAACAGCAAAAGACTGAAACCGCAGTTAGTGAACCGCAACTTTGCGGGGACTTACTTTACAACCATCACTGGTTGCAAAATTTTCCCTCGACTTACAACCACAATTTCGACATGCAACCAAAAAAGGCACAAAATTTTAAATGTCTTCACTTTTTTCTTCTTCAGCTAACTGTTGGTCAGTGAAGAGGCTGCTTCTCTGTAGCTCCTTCGCCCCCATGAATAGCTTTGAAGAAAAACTGTCTGGTATTTTAGGTTTATATATATACTCCCACCCTCCCCTGCCAAATTTTTGCATTATTTCCTATGGGGAACTCTGCCTATATATACAAATGCCACTTATGCTTCTATGGGGAACGATTCCTCTACCTATGACCAAAAAACCTGGCTCATACAGATTAATATTGTTTCAGTGCATTCCTATGGGAAATGATGCTTCAACTTACAACCAACTCGTTAAAACCATCATTCTTGTACGAATTAAGTTCGTAAGTAAAGTACCACTGTATAGAACACTGAGATGGGAGGTTTAGAGATTCCTAATGTGTCCTATAATAATTCATCACACTGAACAACTCTTCAGAGTACATTAAGACCATTTTATCTGTGGCCAGTTCTAATAAATATACCTTGTGCATAGGTGCATCCTATGTACCTATGCAGAAGTACAAGTGGGGTTCCAAAGGGGCAGAGGAACCAGGGACCAAATCGCCAACATTCAATGGATCATGAAGAAAGCTAGGGAGTACCAGAAAAACATCTACTTCTGCTTCATAGACTATGCTAAGGCCTTCGATTGTGTGGATCACAACAAGCTGTGGCAAGTCCTCAAAGAGATGGGAGTACCAGACCATCTCACTGGTCTCCTGAGAAATTTTTATGCAGGCCAGGAAGCAACAGTCAGGACCGGATATGGAACAACTGACTGGTTTAAAATAGGAAAAGGAGTATGACAAGGCTGTATACTGTCACCCTACTTATTCAACTTATATGCAGAGAACATCATGAGAAACGCCAAGCTGGATGACTCGCAAGCCGGAATTAAGATAGCCGGGAAAAACATCAACAATCTCAGGTATGCAGATGA
>JAIOUR010853664.1:0-14044 GCA_020711275.1 Calotes versicolor
TTTTTCTCTGTTCGGTATAAGATACATGTACCGGTATATTGATGATGATCTATTAATCAGTCATCAGTAGCACACATGTAGAACATCAATATCATCCCACTCCTAGCCCAAGGATCAAATCCCTTACATGTGTTCTGAAATGGGGTAAAGCCAGGAACATGTGGCTTAAGACGGAAATGGTAAGGATTGAGTTGAGACAGCCTGTGTACTGCAGTAGTTAGAAGTTTTGATGGGGGCTTTAGGGATCCAAGGCATAGTTCTCCCTGCGTGTGAAACTCTCTGGGTGACCATGGACGGAGCTGCTACTTTTACACCTAACCCAGTGGGTTGCCAGGATCAAATGTAGAAAAGCAGTACAATGTATAATATCTATTTGAGAAAATAATTGGAATACATGTGATATATATCTATCATCTGTCTATATAAAAAGAAAAGTCCTGACTCACTTACTCACTCACTCATCAATGCCTAAGCCAAACCTTTGGACCAAGAAAAATGAAATTTTGCAAGGAGTTTCCCTCTATGATGTAGACAAGGAATAAGGCCAGATTTCTCAAAATTCCCATGGGAAAGAGGATGTATATTTTCTATTTACAGTTGTCATATTCCCATAACTATAAAATGGCTGATGAGGCATTCCTGAGTGGACATCTTGGCTCTTGCCCCATGTGTTGTGAGTCAGCCAATTGGAAGGAGCTGGGTCAGAGCAGGAAATTCAGATTTACCCTACAGTTGAAAATAGAACCACTGTGCATTAGGTAGTGGCTCAGCAGCAGGGGCAAGAACAAATCTCAAGGTGAGAGGAGGACCTCTTTTTTTTAAGGTGCGGGAGTGGGGAGGAAGCCTTCTACTGGCAAGTGAGAGGGATCCAGAGTCAGGGTGGGTACTGTGGCCTAAATTAGAAGCTATCAGCAAACTGACATCTGCCCGAGTGGAGCTGCGAGCAAAAGCTGTCTAGCTTACAACTAAGCTAGTGGTGGCTGTCTAGCATACAACTAATAAATGGTGGCTGTCTAGCATACAACTAATAAATGGGATTAATTAATTGGTAATGGGACAGCTAAAATTATGTAAATAAATTATATAAATAAGATAGCAAATTAGATTATTGCTGTAAATACAAATGATTATGGAGCAGACAAGCCACAGAGAAAAGCTGTTTCTGCATATAGAGGAAGGAAGTTGTACAGGCTGGTCTTGCCGCAATCAAAGTACAGATGTCATCATATCACAACCTGACCCTGCTTCAGCATTGTCCCTGTAGTGGGGCTCACCTCTCAAACAGGAACATTTTGAGCTGCTCCTCGGACAGAAAGTTGTGCATCATCAAAGGTGAGCCTGTGATAATTTAAACACCTTTCCCTTTATAGAGAAGACTGCAAAGTGAAGACAGGGTGTATAATAGTAGAGATAGTACAGTACTCTTCCCATATTTATCACCCTGTCCCATCTCCCGCTTAGTGTTTTGTGATTCGTCTTTGCTACATATGCAGTCAATCGCAATTGTATGTTTTGGTGGCTGTGGACGTGAAGGATGGGGTGGTATCCTTTGTGTTCTTTAAGGAATGGTAGTATCCTTCTGTAAACTGTACCTTAGTGACCAACTGAGTAACGGATCCCTTCCTCATATTTGGTTCCATATCCTCTGGGCACACAACCACTTAAATCGAATATTAGTACTGTACAGTGGTACCTGTAGTTACGACCACAGTTAGTACATATAGAATGATCTTAACTCGAGTTGGTCTTAAGTTGAAACAGTGTTTCCCATAGGATTGCATTGAAATGTTATTAATTGGTACAAATGGTTTTTAGATTTCAATGCATTCCTATGAGAAATACAGTGGTACCTCTACTTATGAATGTAATTTGTATATGGATAATGGTCTTAAGTTGAGTTGGAACCCACAGGAACTAATGCAAAAGCAGTTAATCCATCTGCTTTTGGCAGGGGACAATATAGTTTTAAAACCTAAAATACTAGACAGTCTCTCTCCAAAACTAACCATGGGGGTGAAGGAGCTACAGAGGAGCAGCCTCTTCACTGATCAACAGTTAGCTGAAGGGGAAAAAGTGAAAGGAGTTAAAATTTTGTGACTTTTTTGGTTGTATGTCAAAATTGTGGTTGTAAGTTGAGGGATTTTTTTTACAGCCACTGCTGGTTGTAACTCAAAATGGTTGTAAGTCGAGGTGCCACTGTATTACATTTCTAATTGCTCTTTATTCATGGATAGAGACGGGCATGAACTGATTTGTGCTGCTTTGTAGAAATTCATTTCTGTAACACCACAGGTAACACACTTTCCCTCCTCACATCCCCTGAGCAACCACCCCAGCCACAATCTGTTGCATGCTTTCCAGGTCCTGCTTCTCTGGTGGCGTGTCAGTCTAGGCAGGAGCTTGGTCAGCCCTTCCCTACCTCCTCTGGGACCCAATTGCTTGGATGAGAAGGTGGGACGGGGATTTTCCTTGTGCAGCTGTTGAATGGTTGGCTGCCAGAGGAGGTCGAGAAGGGCAGTTCGGGATCTTGTCTAGACTGGAGCACTGCTGCATAAGGAAGATCCAGGTAGTGTATGATTGATTGTAAGTAGGGCAGCCAGGGTGTGGGTGAGAGGAAACATGCAGCACCTGTGATGCTGCATAGACAAATTTCGATGAAGCAGCATGGAACAATTTCTGCCCATTTTATTCATGTTGGGCAACACTGTTACCCTCCCCATGCAAGGCAGCTTCTAACCATAAGGTAGTTTTTTTTAAAAAAAAACACAGGCAATGTTTTGTCTTTCTAAACCCACAAGCAGCCAATTCAAGGCAGGTGAAGGAAGAGGGCAAACTTGAGTAGCCAAGCCTATAATTGCCTCTCTATAGGTGATTTCTGTTATCAGAGAAGTAAAAGGGCATAGTTCTTCACTTGTAAAAAGCAAGTGCGTGTGTAAATACAGCAGGCACACAGCACACTGAGAAGAAAAAGAAGTAAAATTATTTGAGTACACAGCATAAACAAGATCCATTTTAGACAAAGCAGAAACTATCACCCGGCTGATGCTAGTGAAGCAATTTCCACTAATAACAAAAAAAGAGAACCTGTTTAAGATTCATCTCTAATTTGATGGACATGACATTTCCATTAGTTTGCGATGAATTAGACTTGAGCATGACTGCCTTGTGCAGGGTCTAAACTGAGCACCAATCAATCAGTCTTACTGAAATGTAATGTCATTATGGCATATAATAAAAAGCGCCTGCTCTTTCAAAAAAGAAAGTAAACAATGAAACTGGGCATCTTGATATTGTGAAGGGCATGCACTAATAAGCAAGGCTTGACTATCTAGTCCTGTCATTATGTAAATTCCAGTAATGCAAGACACTACAGGTTTCACATCGAAATCTTTTAAATTCCCTCTAGTGGCCTCTTATTGGTAGATGCCACGTGTAGGAAAGCAGGTTCTGCCAGAAAAAAGGCATTGGCAATATTCACACTGCAGATATCCATTCATGCTTATAGTTTGGGGGGTTTTCTTGAGAGATAATATGGAATTGCAATATGGAGAAATAATGTAGAACTTCCTTGAATACATTGTCATGTGGAATATTTCTGTTAATGTTCCAGTCTTGCCTTTGCCTTCCTAGAAGATACTTTATTCTATTGCTTTTCTTATCAGGTTTTGTTCTCCTCTCCTATTAATTGCTCAGTATCCTGAATATATTGAATGGAGAAAATCAATAGGGCTGTTTTGATGATTCCTCTTTTCCCCCCTACTAGGCTCTTGTGGTGGTTCTAACTAGAGATGGGCACAAACCACCAAATTGGCTGGGGGTCATCCAGTTCAACTGAAACTGAATTTTAACAGCAGTTTGGTTCAAAAATGAACCAGACTTCTGAAATGGACCTTTGGGAGGAAGTGCTCCCTACCGACTCCCTTCAGCCTTATTTCTCAACCAAGCCAGACTAAGAAATCCAGACAACCTTACAAGAGATGGCGAGCACATGGTTAATTTTTCTTGTTTAATGTTTTGCCTACTTTTGAAATAGAAATGTTATCTTCCCTTGCCTAATTATTTTCACTTGGTGAAAATTATTCCCAGCATGCAACAGGAAATAGGAACCACATGCAAACTGTGGAACTCTCTGTTGGCTTCAGAGTTCCATGATTTGCATGTAGTGCCTGTTTCATGTTGCATCCTGGGAATAATTTTCATCATCTGAAAAAAAAATTTAAAATAATAAATAATTAGGCAAGGCATTTCTTTTTTAAAAGCAGGCAAAACATTTATATTTTAAAAGCAGGCAAAACACTATACAAGAAAAAATAACTCTGTGCTCACCATCATTTGCAAGGTTGTCTGGATCTCTTAGTCTGGCCATCAAATGACACTGGTAATTCTCTGACGCACCTAGGCTTACACTGAAGACTCAGCATCTGCACAGCCTGTGGTGGGTCAATTAAAAACAACAACACTGATTTTGTACAGAAGAGGTTTGTGCCTCTCTGTATTACTATATGCACCCCATAGATATGTAAGGACAGTTTGTGCCCATCTCTACTGACTACATAAGCAATGGCATGCAAAGTCTTAACAAGATAAATTCAAAGAAAGTACCACATTATCTTTTTGCCTATAGAAAATATGTTCAGCTTTTTTAAAAAAACCTGAGGAATTATTTAATGCAAAAGCTTGAAGAGTCCTGCGTGAGTAGAATTGGGTCCAATAATATTCAAAGTAAAATAAAAATGCAGAAAAACAAACAGGCTATCTGAATCACATCCCCCAGAGCAGCACTTGATTAGGCAAGGTGTGCGTAGATCTTTGGTTGCTGGTAGATGATATGACAGGGAAGAATAAGGAACTGATATCGAATCCATTTTGTACATTTTATAGGCAAATGTAATACTGCTATTGCAAATTTTAAGTGCTATTTGACTTTAAAGACAAAAAAACCTCCCCAAATTGTGTGGACATATGGAAAGATTCACATACCCCAGATGAGGGAGACTTACGCTTATGATTTAAATTCTTCCGTTAAAAACCTGGAAGATTGCAGCGCATTTCAAATATGATACCTTTGTATGCACCCTTTAAAAGAGGAGCTGTTCAGCAGGCAGTCTGCTGCCATTAGTGAGAAGCATTTATTCTTAGGAGGGTTGGGAGTGACCTTCGCATATGTATTGCAAGCAATTTGGATTAGCCACTGCCTAGTTGGTCATAAAAGGTCTCCATAAAAACAGCCGAGTATCTACCCTGTCCTGGGTTTGAGATGCAGTAACAGATGTGGAGAAGCACTATGTTCTGAATGCTGCTGTGTCCAATTTGGAGCGAACATGCAAAGTATGTGGCTGAGAACCGGCCACTGGAACGCTCCTACTGATGACGTAGTGCAGTGTGCACGGCAACTAGGGTGAAATAGTATTTCTTTCCTTGCTCCAGTACGATAATTGTTTAAATGCCCATCTCTGATTGTCTTACTTACGCTGTCATCCCTACCAAGGGGTTAGAGGCCATCAACACATTGCACTCTCCCCACCCCCCTACTTTTCTTTTGGCAGCGATTCCTTGAGAAGCAAACCTCTATAGGAATAACTGTTATGCCAGTGTTGCTGTAATGGGCTGCTTGTACAGTTAGAGGGCTGTATGGTAAAAGTAGGAGGCAGCTTTTCTAAAATTCCACATGGTCCCTCAATTCTGGCATAAAGAGAAATCTAAATACTGTGCATATTAAACAATGAAGTCGGTCTCCAGTTTACTGTGGAAGTCAGAACAATTTGTTTGTTTCCTTTGTTTGATTGATTGGCTGTCGTTCTTCCAATATTAAAATAACAGAATGAATAACAAGTTAAACACTTTTTTAAAAATTAAACTTATACACCTAATACAATTGTACAATTAAAACCAAGTAAACATCAGAAACCATCTTAGCTCTCAAATGGCATTCAGGGACTCAGTTAGGATGGTTAAAAACCTGCCTGAGAAGAAGGCTTTTCAGCTGTGAGTGGAAGGACAAAAGGGAGGGGGCCAGGCAGATCACTCATGGGAGAGCATTCCATAGCCTGGCAGCTGCCACAGAGACGTCCCTCTTCTGCCACTGTGATGTAATGTCTTGGTTTTACTTCAGCTCAGGTCACTGAAAAGACCAACAAGGCCTATAAGCAAGGCCTCCACTTCCAGATGACATCCTCTGGCACTAACATGGCTGCTCCTGTGGAAAACAGAATTGATCTTTGCAACCGACCAGCATTTTCTGGTCTCTGATCTTGCCTTCTATCCAGCTTGATAAGCATCATAATTCACAAGAAACCAAACAAAGGCAAATATGTCACTGTAGATAAGGAAAGATTAGACGTGGAAAACAACCAACTTACATTCATGCCAAGCTTCCTTTGAATCTGACATTATAAAGGAAGTATCTGGGAGCCAGAGATGGTTTGAATTAAGACTGCAAATGTTCCACATATGGATCCACATGATCGTTCTCATGGCAAATCTCCTACATTCTTTTCATGATGGCGATCTACATCATGAAACTGGGATAGAGTTCATTTTTTGTTCTTGCCAAGAGTGAACCTGAGTTCAAGAAGTACTACTGTGTGTATGTTTACAGTATGTGTGTATACAAGCTGAGCTGTGAGTTAAATTCAAACAAAGCTATGACACTTGAGCTGAAATCCTTGTTTCTTTACACATGCATAAGGAAATAGTAGGACATTCATGCTGGCCATGAACATGCGGCCACTGGAGCTTCCTGGATGCGCACTGAGCCAATTCTTAGACAAGAATCCAGTGGCAATTCATTAATTGTCTGGTAGATGTGACTGAATGTTACAAGGCCCTCTGCCTTCTGTGCATGTAACAATGGAATAGGATTACAGCTTTGGGCATTTTACCCCAAATATTTCTCTGACCCATGTGCCCAGTATCCATCCTACCACTTCAGTTTTATTGTGTAAATCACTCCAAGTACATATAGCACGTTCCTTAAATGAGCAGGTTATATATGTCCATGTCCAGCCCAATGTGATTGTGAGTATGGTCACATACGCTGGTTGGTAAATTTCTCCAGATAACTTTCTATGATCGTATACCTGAAAGCCGACGTGTTGACTGGATGTCTTGTATTTGTGGTTTCCCTATGGAGTCCTCTCCACTGCAACCTTGATTAAACCCATGTTTATCTAGGTATTTGTGCCCCATTAATAGGCTGCTGGAATCAAATATGATGGGGTTGGATTGCCAGATATAATTCAATTGCCCTTAATCAAAATAAAGAAAATGCACTCACCGTATAGCATATGCTGAAATGGATATAAATGTACGATATCATTTCCTCAAAAGTAGTGCAAGCCAATTTTATTCTCTTTTTTGGCTGGAAGCCTAAATTCAGCCCTGGGGCACCGCTGTAGGCTGCATTAGTCATAGTTGTCAACTTGGCTTCTGATTTTCACCCACACAGCTCCAGTATCTGAACTATGAATATTTCAGATACGACAAGGAGGAGAGAGTGAATAATATCAAATACTTGCAATGAAATCTGAGGGCAGAGTGTCTGGTGCAAATTCAATGCAGCTTTTCTCAAACATGTTTGTTCTTTTCGAGAAAGGCAGAAAACCTCAAGATCACAACTTTTGCTCAGCAGCAAAGTTTGGTAAGCAATCACAGATTATCCTGGCCAGGTGCTTTTTGGCAGTACTTAACCCCTATGAGTACAATAGGCAACCACCTATTAAAAACAGCCTGTTCTCAAAAGATCTGCATCTAAGCATATGCCAAATAACATTATGGTGCCATATAAGTCTTTGTTCATAAAAGATCCAAAGAACTGTGCAATCACTACCATGTTCCTAAAATGGTTGCTACCCTTCCCACATGCTTCTACCTCATGCAACCCTTACTCTGAGATACAAAACATCTGTTTTTTAACAACTCTCCATTAAATAGAGAAACAAAACAAAAAAACCCCCACAAACCCAAACCAAAACTAAAATCTCAGCTGCTTCCCATTCCTGGATCATCTGCTGATCCTTTTTAAAAGGTTCTCTGCTTCAGAAGCATTGCAATAACCACAGAGATAGGAGGTGATTGCACCTCTCTCTATAAAAGGGTTTGTAATGCTCCATCTCAGTCATGGAGCTATGCAAATGAGATGACATTACTCACTGTGGTATCATTTTATTTATTTAACAAATTTTAGCCACCTTTTTCCTTGGATGACCCCTGCCATCCCACTCCTCTGAAAACCTGCCTGCCAACGCTGGACTGAGAAGGGGAATGAAGTGCACAATGGATAAGAGGAGGCAGGGCTTCAGTTTCCTCCTTGCTTTCTGCATCATGCCTTCCCTTGGGGTGGGCTAAACTCCTGTTTTATCAATAAAAAGGTTAATATGGTGTGGCCTTGCAATCTTATTTATGAAACATCTCCTCCAAGTAAGCTTGCTCAATATCTGCTTAGTAAGCACCAGACATAATTCTTTATATTCCACCAGTCTTCCAAAATGTTTCCCCATTGCACTTTAATAAACTCTATTTAAAACAAAATTTACATTTAATAGGAAATATTGCCCTGTGATTTTGTACTGGGTTGCAGCTTTAGGTTAAAATCTTTGTCCAGTTATCTGAGAGTTAAAACTGTGTGGACTGATTAGAATTTATTTATGAGCAGACATTTATAGATTGCATTTTTAGGTTTTAGGAAGGAGACCCAGAACTGATGTCAGTAGTATGGCCATGCATACAATTGTGCTGTGAAGTATTTCAGTATTTACATTTCCTGCATTCTACTGGCTTTAATAATGCATTGCCATTCCATTGCTTTGATGTATGTTATCTTTGCATTCTTCTTGATTTAAATGTTGTAAGCTGTTCTCTAATAAACTGATAGTATACAAACCTTTTGAATGAAACACAACTAAAGAAAAATTTGGGAAATTTGCAACACCCATTTGTGATACAACAAAATCTTCACAGTCAGGGAGGTGGAATCAAAAACAATTTGATTAATCCAGGGCTTTGGAGATGGGTCATCTCAATTAGGTATTTCAGTCCAACTGTAGAATGTGACTATGGACTTATTTGATATCACCCAACAGCTTGTTGGCATGTCATGGTTTTCTATGTAATAATAAAGGTTGAAGCCAAAGCTAAAATACTTTGGTCATCAGATGAGAAAGGAGGACTCACTGGAGAAGACCTTGATGATGGGAAAGGATGAAGGGAAAAGGAGAAGGGGAAGACCAAGAGTGAGATGGCTAGATAGTATAATCAAGGCAGCAAAGATGAACTTGAGCAAAGATGAACTCCAGGAAACAATAGAGGACAAAAGGGTCTGGCATGTTGTGATCAATGAGGTTGTGAAGAGTCAGTCTTGGCTGAGTGACTGTAATAATAATAAATAATTACATGCTTCCAAGTCAGTTTTGACTTACAGCAGATCTCATTAGGGTTTTCTATGTATACAGAGCTCAAAGGGGTTTATGGGTCCTTTCTTCTGGGGGTGCTCTAGGGCTGTGCAGTCGGCTTTTCCCCAAGAAAGCACAACAAGAACTGAAATCCTCAGGGAGTCATCAAGTCGGCATGGTTGGAGTAGGGGTAGGGGGTTGTTTCCTCTTTTTTGTTACTACAATCATTTTGTTGTGCTGACATTCAGTGGCAATTTTTGATGGTCCACAAAGGCTGAGCTGAAGTGGTCAGTTACACATGTAATCCTGATGTTCACAAAAGAACAGTTACTATTACAGTTTCCTTTTAAGCCAACACTTTGTTTTCCTATTTCTATAAAGCATTGATTTTAGTTATTTCTTGAACGCGGTAAACTGTCATTTTGTCATACAAAACAAACACTCCTCTCATAACTTTATTGCCACAATGTTCCCAACAGAGCAGGGGTGTTGCTAGCCCCAGGAGAATCAGGGCTATTGCCATTAATCAAATGCTAATAGCCCCAAGTCTTCTGGGGCTAGCAATGCCCCTGCAAGAGAGCATAAGGCAATAATGTGAAGTAAAACACAAGTCAATTTTTGTACAGCACAGTATTTTTCTTCTACTTCCCACTCGGCCCATATCATAAGAAAAGTAGTTAAAAACTTAAACCAGAAAAGGAATGAAATTATCTTTGGTAAGTTACATTTTTGTTGCTTTAGGATCCAACAGAACATTATAGATAACTCACAAGTGGAAGAAGGCATTCCTCAAACTCTGATTGTGTGTGATTGTCACAGGAAAGGCCTTCAACAGCTGTGGGACAGAATTAAGGAAAATGGCTCCGTTCTACAAATGGAAAGGTCTTCTGCCTCTGTCGCCCCATGCAATTGCTCCACAGGAAAAGTAACTCCCCATCCAATCTCTGTGAAATTCTCCAGCATAAATTTACCCAGTGGTTGCAGTCAAAAAGATTGGATCTCAGGATATGATCCCACTCAGCAGCCCCTTCCTCTGCTTAAATCCATCCCTAAACGCGCCTTGGCTTGTATTGAGTCTGGAAAAGGATGCCACCCACAGGCAAGCAAAGACTGGCTGCCATAGAGTAATCTGCCATGACTGAATATGCTGTGTCAGTGCATTAACGGAACAGGAAGACCACAGGGATGGTTTAAAGTCCTCCATTTTGCTCTATGCATAAGTCCCGGTGCTTTACCATTTAATGTGAAGAATGCTACCACTCACAGAGCACAGCCTCTCTCCACCCCCACCCGTCACCCCCACCCCGCACTTCTCTTTGGCTTTCCCTCCCTTTTGACTTGTTTTGTTTTGTTTTTGATAAATGTGATGTCATACCTGTTCAACTTGTTGAAACTTCTGTTCCAGGATTTCAAAGCCCCTCATGTAAAACAATATATTAATAAGATCTCATGTTTATATCTCCTGCACGCAGTTTCGCTTTGTTTGACGAGCTGAGCATGAGGAAAGAATTTCAAAAGCCCACAAGTAAGGAGCAAGCCGATATGCTATTTTCCTGCTGGATCATGCCAATTTGGTTGGCCACCACCGACTGATTCCCTGGAGCTCTGTGTCTATCTGAAGAGATTCCGCCCCCCTCCTCTCCAGACAGAAGTTACCTCCTTATTTCCTTCTCTTCTCCTCACTCCACCCCTACTTTATTTCAATGCCATGCAGCCTCCCCAACAGCAGTACTGCTGACAGAAAGACTTCAACTCGTAAATTGCTGACGTTAGACTGGTTTCCATGTGCAGCTTTTTGATATCCTTTACATGCTAAAAAGTACTCAGGCCTGTTGACAAAGCAAAGAAATGGTGTCAAAAATAATTTTAAAACCTTTTGACCTGCAAGGTTTAAGAGAATTAGGCACAGATTCTTTGCTTTAAGCCTCTTGGTGACAAGAAATATGGTCCTCTGCCAGCTGCTTTGATTGACAAGAACGTTTGTAGTTTCAGCTGCTTTTCCAGTGGACCCCTTGTATATTCCTAGCGAGTAAATATAGAAGACTATTTGTCACCTGGGCTGGTGGATTATACATAAGTGAGACAATGCTGCTAAAATTCTAAGGCATAAATGGAAAAAAATCACAAACTTTACATAACTCATAAAGAAGCACTTAATACTCATAATGAAGTCTCTTCATTTTAATCAAGCAAACTGTCAGACTTCCAAATAGGGACAACAAGCAGTGTTTCATTTGCTGCTTATATTGAGCAACTTGCTACAAACCTGCGTCGCCGACTCCTTGACAAGCAAGAATTCCAAGACATATTGAAAAAACTGATTCATTTAATCAACTTATTATAACCAGCTGCTTTTTCATCAATTCTGTAATTTCATACTCTCCATTTTCTCTCTTTCTCTCTTCTGTAGATATGTAATCATGAAAGTGAAGATACCATCCAGGATATGGAAAAATTATTTCAGCCTTCCATTTTTCTTCATTGTCCTCATTCTGCAATCAGTCACACTAAAGCTCAGTTGAATTCATGTTACATCCAACAAATGTACCACTGATATGAACAAAAGGTGTATCTTATATTCTTGTTCAAGGCTAACATTTCAGATATCTGCACTCTAATTCCATAAATCATGTTCTTCAGACTCAGTCCATTTTATGTTAACATGCAACTTATAATTGACTCTTACTAGATATTGAAATGTTTAGATACTAAACATTTCAATACTAAAAGTACAAGCAACTATATTGTATTGCAGAGTTGGCATCAATTCTACTGGGTTTTTATGAGCACTCAAGAAAAACCACAGAATTAGCCATTGTGTCAAATTCTAACCAAGAAAAATCACAGAATTAGCTATAGTTGCTAATTCTAACCCATCGAAATCAGGCACATGCTAGGTGCATACTGTGTATGTGATAAGAAGGGCAACCATAAAAAATGAGAGCACCTCAACAAATCATGGCAACCTCTATGATTTTTTTTCACAGAACATATCCAAGGTGATTCTGGCCTTTGCATGGCTCTTTATGCCAAAGGAGGAAGAAAGTTATTTTCAAAACATTGAGTGCAATGACATTGTGAAGCCGCTAATGAGGTAACCTTAGGGTCTTGGCCTTCTCTTGCGCAGAGGTGCAGCAGTCCCTCACCAATATTTTGCCAAACCTCTGCCAAAACAAGACTCTCTTTCATCTACCCTGCTGTCTCTGTGCAATACAGAGGGATGGTGTGCAACCTGGAAGCATTCGCTCATTGCCTTGAACAAACATAGGAAATGTGTAGCCCTCTAGACACAGTACCTTGATGCCCACCATTCTTGATCACTGGCTGTGCTAGTAAGGTCTCATGGATGTTGACTCCTAGGACATCTAGAGGACTTCATATTTCATGTCAGCATGTAACTTGCACTGCCAAATGGGAGATAGTTCTGAAAAGAAAGAGCTGCTCTAAGTGTTCTTAGCAGTGAATAGTTCATTTCGTTTTCAATGGCAGAACTTTTCAGGGAAAATTGTTTTGCACTGTTACTGATTTTCAGATATTGGGAAGAAAGTTTGCTGTGGAATGTGTATTATCACCTCAGCAAACATGCAGTAAAACAGGCATTTTCAGCATGCTATTCTTATCTTTATTTGCTGATAGAGAAGGAATCCAGATTTTCCCCCACTCAGCATTAAAGTGAAATGATATGGTTAAGTTCACATCACATCACTTTAATAAAAACAATGTACAAGCGTCAGGCACCAGAGCAAAGCACTGTGGTCCATGTGCTTAGTAAAATCAGGTTCCATTCTAAGGCTATGGCTGTGTCTTAATTAATCCTGCATTTACTTTCGGCTTTTTAGCATGCAATAAATTGGTATGAAGGCCTTCTTATAAACGTCCTCAGAAGCAATAGACATTTGTGGCATTTCCTTCTCAATAAATGAACAACTTAGTTACTTCTATCAGATGCTCTGTATTTATATACATTTTCTGTAGCTCCAGTTTGTCTTAATTTCATGGCTATTTTGAGAGCATTCCAGGTTTTTTTTAACTTCTCAGAAGATAATGCAGAACAATGCCTCTTTCTATACCAAAAGGCAATAATTACTGCTTGTAAGTAATTGATACTCTTGGCAAAAGAAGCTAAACTATAGCTAAGGAACATTTCTAGAGTGTTGCTAGCATTACTGTGATGGCTACTGGTACTGCTACAGTAATTATATTGTATTCCACACACTTAAATATCTCATTTAACACAGCCAATTTTAAATTGCATATAAGAAGGCAAATGTAGTTTTAAAACATTGCTCACATTTAACAGCTTCATTTAGGGCCTTGGTAGGTACACCATTGAAAAGTATTCAACTTGTTATTGTGTCTTTATCCAGATATCTCCATTTAGTGCTAAATTTTAGATGGCAATATCAGATTGTTAACTGGTCAGTTGCTGTTTTTCTCACCTTGCTCAGCAAAGTGGCCAGAACATTACTTGTAAACATAAGTTAAAAGCCAGAGGTTACCTTTACTATCTTTATTGATATCTATACCTATAAGTCGAGACTATGAAGAGTCTGTTAAAAGATGTGGGCGGACTTCTACAGAATACTGCTATTATAATAACACTGGACCAGGCAGAGAGAGAGAGAGAGAGAGAGAGAGAGAGAGAGAGAGAGAGA
>JAIOUR010864746.1:0-14019 GCA_020711275.1 Calotes versicolor
CTGAGAGAAAGGCCTCTCCCAAGGATCTTAACACCAGAGCAGGCTTGTATTGGGAAATATGGTCTTTGAGGTAGTTTGGGCCCAGGCCATTTTTTTATTGAATTTCTATCGCACCCATCTAGGCCTTCCTATTTAGGGCTTTATAGGTTAGAAACAGCATTTTGAATTGAGACTGGTAACTGATCAGCAAACAATGGCGTTATTTTAAAAGGGGTGTTATGTGCTTCCAGTAACCAGCCCATCAGCAATCTGGCTGCTGCATTTTGAACCCGTTAAGAGTTTCCTAAGACTTTCCATCCGTAGAGCCACATAGAGTGCATTACAGTAGTCCAGTCAGGAAAGGACTAGAGCATGTATCATGGTGGCTAGATCAGATTTCTCAAGATATGGCCATATTTGGCAAACTAATCTCAGTCGCGCAAATGCACTCCTGGCTACTGCTGAGATATGGGCATCCAGGTTCAAGGATGAGTCCAGGAGTACCCCCAGACTTCTTGCCTTTTTTTTAATGGCAGAGGTATTCCATCAAATACTGACTGCATCCCTACTTCTTGCTCTATCTTCCAATTTACCAGAAGCACCTGTTTTGTCTGGATTGAGTTTCAGCTTGTTCTGCCTCATCCATCTTAATACTGGTTCCAGGCAATGATCTAGAACTGAAGTTGCTTTTTTGGATTCAGGTGGCAAGGAGAGGTAAAGTTGGGTGTTATCTTCATACTGGTGACAGCGAATCCCATAACGCCACGTGAACTCTCCTAGTGGTCTCATGTAAATGTTAAATAACATAGGAGATAGAACAGAGCCCCGAGGGACATTATAGAAAAGTGGCCGTGGTGATGAGCATGAATCCCTTTGGACCACTTTTTGAGTTCTCTCCTCCAGGAAGGATCTTAGCCACCATAATACATTGCTCCCAAGTCCCATTCTAGAGAGACAGGTCAGGAGTATATTATGGTCAATAGTATCAAAAGCACCATCAGGGATACAGATCCTCTGTCTAAATCTCAGTGAAGGTCATTGACTAAGGCAACCAAAGCTGTAACTGTTCCATAGCCAGGTCTGAAACCAGACTGAAATGGATCTAGGTAATTTGTGTTGTCCAGAAACCTCTGGAGCTGTGAGGCCACAAACCGCTCTATTACCTTCCCAAAGAATGGAATATTAGATACTGGTCGGTAGTTATTCAGTATTGTGGTATCCAAGGTGGGCTTTTTAAAAAACAGTCATCTTACTATTGCCTCTTTTAAGTCACCTGGAATTCTACCTTGTTGTAAGGAGGCATTCACTACTTAGTAATTGGCTGGGGCTAACTCCGAGTGAGTTAGATATCTGGCTACAATGTCAGAGCTTGGGATTTTGATTCTACATTCAGCATCCCAGAAGGGGTAGGCTGTGTGGCTTTGAGCAAGTCCCAGAGAAAGGGAATGGTAAACCATTTTTGAGTACTCTCTACCTAGCAAAGAATTGCCCCAAGTTTGACTTGACTTGGGGCGTATGTGATTATTATTAAGAAATTGGCATTTTCATGTGGTTTTGCAACCAGTTATAGGACTTGACACACAAGACAAATGCGGATGCCAACTTAGCTAGTGGCAGTTCATTCCTGAAATTTATCCCAGTTGACTTGTGTTATCATAGTTCTTCAGTTGTATTTTGGTTTATTTGTATGACTGATTATTAAGAGAGATTCAGACAATCCATCTATACAGCAGTACCCAAAGTGGTCCACGTGGACCCCCAGGGGTCCATGGGAGACCAGACGGGGGTCCATGTTGGTGAGAAAAACAAATGGGGGTCCACCTGTTTTGGGAATATAGTAGAAATGTAACAGCACGGGGTCTACTGAAAACAGTAAAACTTTGAAAAGGGGGAAAACATTTAGGAACCTATGATCTACTACCTCATGTATATATGTTCAATTATGCAAAGTGCCCTGTTATTGTATGTGTGAAAAGTCCTGGGTAAATGCGTGGGTAAATGTTGCAGCAATCTTAGGAATTCTTAGTTTGCCTGCTACTAGAAATACTCACTTTTGCAAGAACAGTATGAAGAATACCTGCTAACTCTTCACTATCTTCATTGGTCAGGCAAAGAATGCAGCAGTTCCTTATCCCCACCTAGGAGGATAACAGAAGTACGGTTTTCTGTCTCTGCTGGAGATGCTCTTCTCCAGTTGTGGAACATCTAGCCCTTGGCTGAAAAATAAATATGTACTTGACATTATCTGGAAGATCTGGAACATCCATACAAAAATGAAAGAATGGAAAAATGAATCACAAGGCAGCTGGAGTCTTCTGTAATATGAAGGAAAGAGGATTGTTGCAGAGGAAGGGAGGTGCAGTTCTTAACTGGGCAGCTGCTCAGTCTTGAGTATGTCTGATGTGGCATCATGCCTGAATTTAATCACATAATTAATGAGTAGATGGAATATTATTGGGAACCCTATGGAGGAGTAGGATTTAATTTAGGCTGCATTAACAGAAATATAATCTCGAAATTCCATGAAACACTAATTCCTCTCTACATGGCACTGATTATGCCTTTTATTCAGTTCTGGACACCATACTTAAAAGAGGATGCCAAAAAATTGCGGGGGGGGGGTGTCAGAGGAGGGCAGCAAGTATGATTAAGGGACTGGATAATAGGTCCTATGAGAAAAGATTGAAAGAACTGGACATGTTTATCCTTGGGGAAAAGCAGATATGATAGCACTCTTCAAATACAGGACTTGAAAGGTTGTGATACAGCTAAGACTAGGATTTGTTATCGATCACCCCAGAGTGCAGGGCATATAATAATGGGCCCAGTTACAAGAAATCTTGATTTCAATTGACTATCAAGAAAAACATAACTGTTAGAGAAGTACAACAATGGACATCATGAAAAGGTGAGGACTACAACAGTGGAGCCATTCAAGAGAAAAATCAGACAACTGTTAGATAGGGTTGGATTTGGAATCCTGCTTTGAGCAGTGGTTGGACTCAGTAGCTTTATAGGCTCCTTCCAACTCTATAATTCTGTGATTATAATATTTTAAAATATGTACTTTGATGAGCATTGTGGTCAAATGTGAAGTATCATCTGCAGGGAGATGTATGCAGGGAGATGCATGAAGGGAATGACAGAATTTCTGCTTGTACATCTGAGCCTTTAACAAATTAAATTTGGTGAACATTTTGTACTGAATAATTTTTGCATGAATGGATTCCTTCAAAAGCATGTCACAATGAAGGGTTTTGCCATACAATTTGTAAGAGCAGATGACCTTTGAATAAAAAGAAGAAAGAGTCCATTTTTTGATGTTTCTTTCTGCCTGTAAACAAGTAATGGTTGGAATTTAATTGTTTCAGCTGAAAATTATTTATGCCTTTACTTGACATTGCCAACTTTTAGCACCTCTTCAACTTAGATCTAGCAATAAATAATACATAATTGTACTTTTCAGCTCAAAAGCTGGGCTTGAACAGCTTCTAGACTTGTTTTAATGGAAATTTATGCAGAAATAACATTGCTTTTCGAAAACAGTTTGCATAAATATCTCTGCAACTAAAAAGTGAAAAATTCCATTCATTTGTGTATAGCGCAGAAGGGAAAAGCAGCCTGAGTGCCATCCCTTTGAATTGCTGCTAAGATGCACTTCAGGCAAAAGAGCTCAAAGGAATGGAAATTTCCTTGTCTTTGTTTCAGATATAGAGGTTATGATGACTACACAGAGATGTAGGTGTGCGTGCATTGAAGAAGCCCTTTTTTATTTAAATGTGAACCATTTTAGAGGCAAATAACAGATAGTGCTTACAATAAAAACTAATAGGCTGTAAAATACTTCTTTATGTAATAAGTACTTCAAAGGAGCAACGGCATACGTGTGCTAGGTGTTCTGAATAGTAAGTTCAGCAAAGCCTTTCCTGTTTAATAAACAGAAAAAACTCACATTCTCTACCCTTTTCATTAGTTTCTGCATTCATCTTCGTGCAAAACTAGACATGGTGTCATTCATGCAATTGACATGCTTGTGAACTATTTTTTAAAAGCAGATTCCAGGTAAAGGGTCTCAATCCACAGTGGAAACCTGGGCATGGGATTTTTAACTCTTTGTAAGTTTCCAGTCTGGATTGGTTTTGCTTTCACTGGGAAAAGAGGTTCTGTTCGGAGTGGGGTTTTTCCCCCTCCTTCTCAAGTGAGTACCAGCTGCAGAGCTCCTAGTCCAGATCAGAGCTACAAACAGGAGGGAAAAGGTGTTTGAAAGCTCACTAACCCACATATCAGGGTCTTGATCTAGATCAGGCCATCTGTGTTTGCAATTTACTTTCCATTCATGCAAATGCTAATTCTGTGAATTGTAACAGGTCTAAAACTGCCATTTGTGAGGAATTAGGTGGGAGCAAATAAGGTTTAGGTTGGCTGAAAATACAATAGCAGCATGTCTCATATTGCATTTAAAGGGAATTAAGTCTTCATCATTTTAATTTGCACATGCAAATTATTGTCACTGTGTGCTGTTTTAGTTGGCTAGGTTGCATACAGTCATATAATTTACATGCATCCAAGGAAGTTTGAACCCTGGTCTTCTATTTATAATATAGCTCATTCTGTGTTTGTATTTCTGTTGCAGTAGAGAAACTATTCTCTTTCTTAAAATTCTGTTCCGTAGTTAAGGAAAAAGGGATCAAGGTTACTAGGTAGAAGACAAATGAAATTACTTTTTAAGAAACAAATCTTCGTAAACCTATGGGTGGAGAGAGAGATTCAGAGAGAGAGAGATTCAGAGAGAGAGAGAGATTCAGAGAGAGAGAGAGAGATTCAGAGAGAGAGAGAGAGAGAGAGAGAGAGAGAGAGAGAATATGCTACACATACAACACGTATAAGTCAGTAATGAAATGCATCCAAATGTGGTTTTTTCCCTTGCCCCTGTTGCGTATAAAGGTTAATGCTGTGCCATATTTTTGGCTCAGCTCAACAGAATCCTATTACTAAGCCTCCTTTACCATGGACATTGTTTGGCTTGTCACTGAGAAGGGAAGAATTGTATTGCTGCAATTCTTCAACATCCATAAAAATTGCTTGTGCCATACTTCTCACTTATCTCTCAGTGCAGTGGGCATTTCTAATTATAGATGGGGGTTGTCCTGCAGCCTGTTACAGCCAGCTGTTATACACCTTTGGTGTCATTAGAGATAAACAGTCCTCCTCACCAACAACCTTCATTGCCTCCACAGATGCTGCTTGGAAGACAAGCCTTTGTAGAGATGGGTCAAATGGTTGACATTTGGTTTGAATCCCTTTGCCTTTAGTTGTGTCCCTTATACTACAGGCATGAGATATTTTTAACAGTTCTGAAATATAGTTTAACTACACCATATCAGTCTCCTGTCTTAATTCCCTCAACTGGTAGCTAAAACTCTAAGGCTATCAGTGTCATCAGCAGGGGTGGTTTTCTGGAATGTAAACGTTTTCGTGATTCTGCCCTGAGGCTCCTAGGGCTCCCTTGTGATCTCTTTTACAACTGAGTCTTCTAGATCTTCAGTTGAGTATAAATTTGAAATGGTTTTGAAATGCAGCGTATGTGGGATGTATTACACATTAATTATGAAATTTAATTCCATTGTGTTTGGAGAGGTTACAGTACTTTCAGTTAAGCATATCTAGGATTATAAACATGATTAAAATAAATGACACTATTAACCAAGGAGTATGTCCTGTTGAGAACTGCTGATGAAACCTGCTGATGAAGAGACTCAAAACTGGGTAGACTTAACAAAGACTCTAAATAAAGGATACGTACCTGGTTTCAAAACTGAGTCACCCAAGAGTGTCTAAGGCAAGTATGTCCAAAGTCTGGCTCAGGGGCCAAATGTGGCCCGTTTTCAAATTTTGGGCCAAACTACCTCAAAGACTGTATTTCTCAATATGAGCTGACTCGGGTGCTAAGGTGCTCAGGAGAGGCCTTTCTCTCAATCCCACCACCCCCTTAGGCATGCCTGGTGAGAACACAAGAAAGGGCTTTCTCTGTTGCTGCTCCTAAGCCTTGGAACTCCCTGCCACAGGGGGCCAGGCATGCCTCAACTCTAATGTCCTTTGGTAAGCAGGCAAAGACCTTTCTCTTCAGGGAAGCTTTCCCTGAGGAACAGATGGCCTAGTATGTGAATTTTTAATTAGGCTGGTTACATCACTACTCTGATTGAAAGTTTGTAGAACTACCGTACACCACCACCTTTTACTATTATTTGTTTACTGCTTTCTGATTGTCCTTAGCGCTAATATTGTATCTTCAATGATGTTATGCTACCTCTCCCCATTCATTGTTATTAGCCTAGTAATATTGTCTACATTGTTTCTTGAGAAATGCTATGTACTCGCTACTATCAAGTTTGTATACTGTCCTTCAATGCTATAAGCTGCCTTGGGTCCTTTCCAAGGGAAAAAAATGGGTTAAAATATGTTAAATAAATAAACTTTGACATGCACATGGCCCATACACAATTTAACTAAGTTGTGCATGCTCAGAAATCACAAGAAGCCTGTATCAGCAGCATTCTGCCACTGCTGACCTCATTGCTGATGTAAAGGCTGTCCCCATCCAACGGGATTTTTTACCATCAATTCCTTTTCCAGGAAAAAAAAAACAGCTATTATTTTCTTAGACATTTCAATATAGAACTGAGGACAATCCATTAAGGATGCTGCTGGGTGGTATAGCTAGAGATAGGAAAACCCAGGGGGAAAGAGGTTATTAGAATTTAAAAAATGAAAACAGAGGTTTCCTTTATTTTCCATAGACTGGGATTTCCCTTTTTCTTAATTTTTTAACATTTTAAAATGTAAAATTATCCAATTTAGAATGATAGACAAGGCATTTAAGACAAGATGTTAATCTATTTTAGATTGATGCCTTTTTCTCCCACCTATTTCTACTTCTAAGTACACTGATGGTTTTATTTTGGAAAGGAATTTACAGATGGTGCAGAATACAATGCCTCTTTACATATTTGGTCCAGAAATGGAGTGTGGGATTCTGTCATACATATGCTGCCTGTCTTTTGCATGACACAACCTCTGCCACCTCTAGTTTCTTTCACCAGTCTTCTGCAGATTGTGAAGGGAACTAGTATCTGTTTGGAAGCATACCAAATTAAGACATAAAGTGACATGAAATAACAGAGGAGTGTGTCAATCTGGACAAATCCTGTTTTTAGATGATAAAAAGGGAAGACTGGAACAAGCCGAATTGTTTGATAGTAATAACTAAGGAAATAAGAACGCTAAGGTAAAAATCTCCTCCAACAAAACTAGTATTCAGTGGGTCTTATCCTCCCTCCCCTCTTCCCAAGCTTTCCTGAAATTGAGTGTTTGGGGCTCGTACTTGACACTGAGGGGGAAACCTAAGCTCAGAATACCTAATACAGGGGTGCCCAGATCTCCAGGTGTTTTTGGCCTACAACTCCCCAAAGCCTTCACCGCTAGTTGTGCTGTTTCAGCACTAGTTGTGCTGGCCTTCAACATTAGCTGTGCTCGCAAGGGCTCCTGGGCATCATATGCCAAAAACATCTGGGGATGTTTGGACACCCCTGACTTAATAACTTCCTTTGTTTTACTGTGTTAAGGTTTTCCTTCCCCTTCCTTTAACCTTTTGGTGCCTTCTTGTAGATTAGCAAAAGTAAAAGAAAAAGACTTTGCTGATTTCAATAGCTTGGTTTGTGGTGATCTTTTTATTACATGCCATCAAGTGACTTGGCAACCTTAACAGGGTTTCTGAATTATTTGAGCTGTTCAAGAAAAGGCTCACATGGCTGAGAAGAGATTTGAACCCGTGTATCCTATGGTCTTGTGCATTCTACCTCAGTGGTTTAGAACCCTTGGACTAAAACACCAGGATTTCTGGGACCTGTCATCCAAGGAACATCTCAGGACTCAAGTTTGAGAACTACTGCTGTATCTACTCTGTTCCAGTGGCTCTCACTGCACTGGCTTTATTTTTAGAGCGTATACCTGACAATCTTAAACTACTAGTAATAGATTGCCTCCGTTGTTTTCTGCTACCCGTTTAGTAGGTAACTGAAAAGTTTTCCATTACCTAATAATAATATGTTCTTCAGGATCTGGTCCTTAATTTACATGAAGTTCTGGGAAGCCTAGTGGTTTGAGGTATCAGGCTGTTAATCCAGACATTGGGAGTTTGATTCCACACTGTGCCTTCTTGACAAAGGCCTGGACTCTGAGATCTACAAGGTATCTTATAGAGCTGCAATTCTAAGGTTAGGATTATGTTGATTTAATGTTAGTTAAGCAAGAGCAGAATCCACAGTGCCCTAGAGAGAGAACGGAAACACCAACAAGAGCCTTGGGAAAAGTACCCCCCTTCTCTTTCATGTGCAATTGTCTTGGCAGAATTTGTTTGTTTCACATGCAAGGTTATTTCCTCTGTGATAGAAAATGGATGTGATTGTGCCTTTACAAATCAGAAGAGGAATTCAGATTCCTTTAAAGGTTTAGACTTCATTTTCTGTAATGGTTGGCAGGAACTAGAATTCTCTTGAGTGACAGTTTTCCTCATCTAGGTCTGTTTTGCTTTTTCAGTGAAGTAGAAAAGTCACACAAAGTACGATGAATTGAGTTCACTCATTCAGGAAGAGCTCTGCTCTGCAGCTTTATCCTGAAGCATTTAAATCTGGGCTTGCTGCTGCACAATAACCACTACATTTTCATGTTGCTCTTGCTTGTCATCTATGAATGATTGGTCTTTCCTAAAAGTTATTACAGACAGATTTTGATCCTGTCATGCTTACAAGGCAGCCGGGGAATGATTTGGTTCTCTGTCAGGGTTGTGCACATATCAACTCAAGAGAGCAGGAGGCTGGTCCTGAAATCTAGGAGACACATCATTTTGTGCCCTACATTTTAGTGATGATGTGAAGTCCTATCTTTGTGCATGGCTTAAGTGGCATAATCCATATTGGATGGTACAGAAAACATAGGCGATTCATGATTGAATTTGTGGCAGGGCTAAATATTTGAGTTAGCCCTCTCCCCTCTTTTTTCTTTTATTTTGGGCCGTGATTTGCCTCTAACAGAAAAAAATTGGTTGAGCTGTTTTGGGAGGAAAATGTATTGGATGCAGAATAAGACATCATCTGCATCTACTGTATATATGACTGAGTCTGGACCCAGTAATAATATATGCATTCAAGGCTTGGTAAGTACTGTCAGCGGACTAGATCTCCAACAGAAAATAACAGTGCTTCCTAGATTGGTAACATGTGCAATCTGAGGAACTGGAGTATGATGTAAATGTGGGGACATTATGTGGTGATTTCCTAACTAGGAGTATATTTTGTCTCTGAAGGTTTCACCATGCGAGAGGATTTTGGATTTCCTAATGTGGGGCTATAAAAATCAATTCAGAATTAGATAAATGCTTACTATGAAGAAGCAAACATTTTCAAGGCACAAAAAAATCAATGAAAATGGGGAGGGACAATGTTCAGTTTTGTTGTTCATGTTCACAAAAAGCAGTCAATGCTTTCATCACAGGCTAAACTAGTTGTATATTTTATCAGTTAAAGTCCTATACAGGCATTCATCTCATCTGTAAGGCTGTATTCATGATGAAGAGTGGGGTGCACATGCATGCAGTATCACCTAAATATGGGAAAGAAATTCATTTAGCTAAACACAACTTTGAGGGACGTAGTAGCTCTGCAGGCTAGGGTGCCGACTGCTGGCTGCAAAGTCAGCAAGGTTGGCAGTTCGAATACCGGGTGCTGTGCAGCAGAGTGAGCTGTGTTAGTCCCAGCTCCTGCCAACCTAGCAATTCGAAAGGATGCAAGCAGATAAAGAGGTACTGCCATAAAAAAAGTAGGAAGGTAACAGTGTTCCGTGTGCCATGCCCACCACATATTCATGGATTTGCACAACACTGGCTCTTCGGCTTTCAAATGGAGATGAGCACTGGCCCCTAGAGTCAGATACGACTTGTATGCATGTGCAGGGGGACTTTACCTTTACCTTTAAACACAACTTCAGACATACAAATTTAAAGTGCAAAAATAGTTAGCATTGCCATATATTTGAGAGCATCTGGGGACAGGGCTTATGTCCATCCCTACCACAAATATAGCTCTACTCGTTGATGTGTACACTGCCCAGACTAGGCATGTTCCTAGATGGCACTGTATAAAAGCTAAATAAATAAATAAATAAATAAATAAATAAATAAATAAATAAATAAATAAATAAATAAATAAATAAATAAATAAATATTCAAGTGTAGTTGAATACCTGAAGTTCTTCCCACAACCAAGTCAGAAGTCTGTTATGCAGCACATCAGCACAAGGCAATACTGTAATAGAAAAATGTAATCTCCCAGGTTTGCTACTCTGTGGGACATTACTTTTTTTCTGTCTTTCTGATAGACTGTATTCTCAGTAAGATGCAAAAGCAGGATGGCATTCTCTCAGGGAAAGCTTCTTAAACTTTTCCCGAGTCTGCCAAGGCTATAAATAGATGACCTACCTCCATGTAAGCAAGGTAAAACCAATATTAATTTGTTGATAGATTCAGAGAGGATTCGTTGGGAGAGGAAAGTGGTATACTTTTAAGGCAATCATAACTGTAGGCACAGGAAGGCAAAGTTGACAAGAAGTAATTTCTCTTTTAGCATCTGGCACCATGGAATGGAATATTTGCATTCCTGTGCAAACAATCTTAATTTGAGAAAATGAAAGAGAGATGTCTCCTGGCAAACTAATATATACACAGAGTTTAAGCAATGTCTATGTTCACAAACGAGCTCATTGCTTCTTCCAGCATCTGGGATCTTCATTAGAAATGTATTATGGGTATCTGACTTTGACACGATATTTGTTGTGGTCACATTTATGTGAATCTTAGTCCAGCTACTATCATAGAATGATGACATTGGAAGGGCCATATAAGGCCATCAAGTCCAACCCCCTGTGCAATGCGGGAATGCAAATCAAAGGATATTTAATTGTTCAGAAACCAAATCAACATGAAATTCTGTATTTCTTTAGTGCAGGCATGTCCAAAGTCCGGCCCGGGGGCCAAATGCAGCCCTTTTTCAAATTTTGAGTGGCCCTCAGCCTCTTCTCCCTGTTAGTTCAGCATGTCACTCATTCCAAGGAGAAATGGAGTTTATTTCCCCTTGCCTCAGAAAAAAAGGAGGGCAGGTGAGGGGAGGACAGGAAGACCCTCCCGTGGAGCAGGGGGAGGCTTCCCACAATCCCCATTTTGATCCACTAAAGGGGACACAGCTTTTCCTCCCCCTCAACAGCTCTCTTTGGGGAGGGGGCAGTGTGCCTCCAGTCTTTCTGAGAAGGGGGTGCATGTATCCATGTGCAGACCCCCCCAAGTGCTGGGTGCTTCCTCTCTGGAGAGAAGCTTTGCCTCATCTGAAGGAGGCAAGTGGTGTCGGCCCCCACACAAGTTCATCTCACCAAATCTGGCCCTCCTTGCAAAAAGTTTGGACACCCCTGTATTAGATGCTTTTTTAAAAAACTTGGTTCATGCAAAGGTTCACACAAAGCAAAGGTTCACTAAAAGGTTGGCAGCCATCTGGCAAGTCTCTGTGACAATGAATGGATGTGACTAAGTTGTGGGCGTGCACAAAGCATATCTCGAGAAGTTGTCGCGAACAACGTAATTCAGTCATGATAGGATGCGTAGCCTGTTTTATGCTGTGACCCACCCTTTATCAAAATATTGTATTTCTGGGTTGTCAACTTATATCACTGTTGTGCCTGGTAGAAACCATAAGCCTTAACTGAGAGCCAAGAAGAGAAGTCATAAAACCTGCCATCAGGTTCCACTAAATCAACATTCTGTGCAGTTGTGTTTGTAACTTATTAACTTGGGGTGTAGAAGAACAAAGGTCTATGAATTTGCATTAACCTCCAAAGGCTGATGAGAGCATTAAGAAGGAAACATTAGAACTCACCTAAATGAAGTAAAGCATCTAGTAAAGTGACAAGCGAAAATCCTTCATCATGTTAGATTAAGCGGCAAGCTTTTGGCATATTCTGTTAGGCTGAGAAGATGCCAAGATTTGTATTTTCACTGCCCTGTTTGGCAGAGAGTGAATTTGGAAATTGCTGTTGGCATGTGACTAGCTCCAGGAAAAAAGAAAACAAACAAAAGAAGATGCACCGCACACTGTCCTTGGTGCTGGAAAGGCTAGCACTCTAAGAAGCATGCATTGGTATTATCTCTCTTAGCACCTTTGTTAATTTCTCTTCCACAGACACATATATCACTTAACTTTGGTAGATATCCCTAGATTGTTGATCATGCCACGTCTAGATTCAAGAACCTAACTATGCAGACAGACATTGAAGTCTTCTGATTGTGATTAACTGTTGATGATGTCCTTTTTCACAAAAGCCTGAATACAGTAACTTGCTCAGGGATATTTATCTCAATAAGCCCACCATAGCATGAAGGAAATAGAATTCAAAGCTGTACTGCAGATGCATCTCTATTCCTTATCATATTTAGGAATTTGGAGGCATGGACATGCCATATTCATGGTAGAGAAAGATTCCTCACTTTGAACCTAGGCTTATTCACATTTGCAACTAAATCAATTTTAATAAACATATTGCAGTCAATGGAAATTAAGAGAATCATGTCTAAACTCAATTCAATTCAAATTTATTTAGGTCATTGACCAGGATATCATGACTAAACTACATCCCATCAGTCTTAGCAGACCTACTGTAGGTGTGATGAAGCCCGGCACCAACCCAGATTTCTCTAAAGACATGTACCTAAAACATAGGTCATAAGGTGAAAGAGTTTGAAATGGCATCATGAAAGTTATAGGTACTCTAGAAAGCATGGAATCAGTTTGACCATAGGGGCAATTGCATGAGTGTTTCCCTATTTTAATAAGCTACCATTTATATGACTAGTCATGGAACCATAGGAGCTACTGGTGCACAAGTATTGCAAGCCTGCTTTTACTTATGCAGTTGCCCATTAACTATTGTGTACCACTACAGAATATTAGTCAATATTTTGGAGATTCAGGGAGGCTTTAAAAGCCATGTCTATCTCTTCTGTACTCCTGCATACATTGGGTGGGCAATGAGCAAACTTCATGTCAGTACATGAATATGTAGATGCACTGAGAAGTGTGCCATGAAATCTGATAGGGGAGACATTACAGGAAAAAGTAGAGCAAGAACAGTCAATAATAGTGCTTTTAGAAAATAATTAAGGAGCTGCCTTCATTTTTGGTTTGCAATGTAATATTTCCTGGTTTCCTATTTTCATATCCCTATTGTGCAA
Organism: Calotes versicolor; assembly: GCA_020711275.1. Taxonomy (NCBI): domain Eukaryota; kingdom Metazoa; phylum Chordata; class Lepidosauria; order Squamata; family Agamidae; genus Calotes; species Calotes versicolor. The sequence continues at coordinate 13,307 of JAIOUR010864746.1, forward strand.
ATAAATATCAATTGATCACTAGTGTTTTTTGAGGTTTATGTTAGTCCTTTGGGACAGTAAAAAACAGAAATACAGAAATCAGACATGATATCTAAAATAGATAAAGTAGAGACATTGATGTGTCTGAAAAAGGAAGACAGATAGGAAGAATAAGCAATGGGCTAGCCAAGATGGCTCAGGCAGAATGGAGTTTTCATGTCCAGAAGAAGGGTTGATTGCAAAATAATAATGAAGAGTTGGAACACTGTGTTTATAGAATCTAGATCATCGTCCATTTTGTTTATATCAAAATATATCAGTGGTCGAGGTTGATGGTGAAAATAAGCAGCACTAAATTTAACTGACACATAGGTCTTGCTAGATTTCTCTCACAAACAGAACAAAACAAGTGGACAAAACAGAACTTCTCCAGCCAGAATTGTACAGATCAATCAAACTGCACTTCCATTCATAAACATTCTTTCACTGTTTTAAACTTGTTGTTCCCTTGTGCATATCCCACATACAGCTATCAATAAACACTAGCCACTTTTCATGCAAGCCAATACAAACCTACATATATACAAAACATATATAGAGTGCAAAATGGCCACATTACAAGACAACTGGGTGAATGTTTTTAAATTACCTACTCTCCTCTTGATTGACGTTTTCGAAATGACTACAACAGAGATTAGCTGAGGACATGCCTGCCTGGGGCTATGACTTACTGA